>JBBBWG010012291.1:0-12886 GCA_037176905.1 Azolla pinnata
TCTAGGTCTAGGTCTAGGGTTTAGGGTTTAGGGTCTAGGGAATTTTAGGGTTTGGGGTCCCAGGTTCTAGGGTTGTTTAGGGGTTAGGGTCCAGGGTCTAGGGTTTTCTAGGGCTTTCTAGGGTTTAGGGTCTAGGGGTTTTTAGGGTTTTCCAGGTTTTAGGGTCTATGGATATTTAGGGTTTTCCAGGGTTTAGGGCCTAGGGTCTAGGTCTAGGGTTTAGGGTTTAGGGTCTAGGGGTTTTTAGGGTTTTCCAGGGTTTAGGGTCTAGGATTAGGGCTTGGGGTTCTTAGAATTTAGGGTTTAGGATTAGGGCTTGGGGCTCTTAGGGTTTAGGGTTTAGGATTAGGGCTTGGGGTTCTTAGGGTTTATTTAGGGTTTAGGATTAGGGCTTGGGGATTCTTAGGGTTTTTTTAGGGTTTAGGATTAGGGCTTGGGGATTCTTAGGGTTTATTTAGGGTTTAGAATCGCGGTCGTTGCCGCCGCCACATCATCATGCCCGCGTAGTATATCCACCGGCCCACTTTCTCGCCACTAACTAACTACCTGCCCTTTCGAGCCCCTCGGACTCCCAAATCTGACTTTCGAAGACGACGATTACTAATATAAATCTCTCTCTCTCTCTCTCTCTCCCTCTCTCTTTAGGGTTTAGACCTTCGAAGACGATAATCAAATCTATCTGTGTTCATATGTGGGTGTGTGTATGTATGTAAGTATGTATATGTATATAATATGTACACGCGTGGAGACCACTTCTGTATAAGAGTTTATGCGTATTTCTACCTCGAAGTGTATTCGCATTTGTACGCGGTATCTGACCATGGGAGGTCTGGTAAAAAAAAAAAAAAAGAGTAAAAAACTAGAAAGCCATCTAAGACAAATCATGGATACAGTGCATATGCATGCATGCATGTATGTGTGTGTATGCATGCATGCATCCATAGAGTCAGTCCAAGTTACTACTGCTGCTTCTGCTTCTGCTTCTGCTGCTGCTTACTGCGACTACTACTCCACAAATCCAATCGAAAAAATCTCGGATTCCCCACGAGTCACGTGCACTTGTTATGTATGGATATGGGTCTCTCGTCGTCATCACACGATTCCTGCATGTCAAGAACACGACGAACGATGATGGATCCAGTAACAGCAAAAGCAGACGAAGCAGAAGCAGAAGCAGAAGAAGCAGAGGCAGAAGCCGAAGAAGCAGAAGCACAAGCAAAAGAAGAGGCAAGAGAAATAACGAGGAATCTTTCCTCGCATCGAAGGAACACCGGTCCGTCTTGCCTGCGACAGAGAAGAATAGAATCCAAATGCTTTGGACACGGATCTACTTCCAGATGCTGTGAAGATGGTGCTGTTTGTGTCTATATGTGTTTCCGTCGGGTGGGGACATTCTGTATGTCCTCTATCTGTATCTTTTATCTTTGCCGAATGGATCGACTCCATGTAGCGAAGGGTTTAGGGTTTAGGGTTTAGGGTTTAGGCAATCGGACACTGTAGGAACATCTCCCTTTTTTTCTTTTCTCTTTTCCTTTCTTTTGTTTTTTCTTTACAAGAAAGAGAAATAAGATAGTATAATGGTTAGTGTTAAAATGGCTTATGCCAAAGCAGAACACCACATGTTCGAATAATTTGATCATGACATTTTGTCTGTGTGTATTATGTATGCATGCATGAAGGTCAGCTGCCCCAATCAAGTCATTAAATGCGCGCCAACCCCGTCGTGCTTTCTGTTTTTTTTTTTCTTTCTTTCTACCGACGATGATCGGTTGGGAATTCGGAGATGCTCTTCGTCGGATCCGGATTGGATCGCAAGGGAGATTCACCTCACGACTTGCGGTTTTCATTAACCCCAAATCGATGCAGAAAGAAGAAGAAGATGATGATGAAGAAGATGAAGAAGATGATGATGATGAAGAAGATGAAGAAGATGATGATGATGAAGAAGATGAAGAAGATGATGATGATGATGAAGGAAGAGGGGCCCATTCATGTCAGGATGCCGATGCATGCCACGGTGGATATGTCAGACGGCCGAAACGACGCATGAACAGGGCCCCGAAAGCAAAAACGATCGATCTTCTTTGCAGGTTGGTTGGTTTGCTTTGGTTTGGTTTGGTTTGGTGCTTCTAACCGATGACAAGAATCGCGACTAAGGTAAAGTAAAAACAAAAAAAACAAAGGAAAACGACTCGTGTTTCAAACTTCGCAGTCGGTCGAAGAAGGAAGTCCAGTTGTCATCTTGATGGGCTTCTGATGGATGATGAAGACGATGATGATGATGATGATGATGATGATGATGATGATGGTGATGGTGGTGATTCAGCTCTACAAATGTCTGTGTTCCCCAGAGAAGCCAGAAAGAAAGATATATCAACGTCTTCTCAGGCCAACATAGGCCCCATTAGAGTGATAACAGAGATACAGACATTATACCCGACTCGATTATGATCGGCATTGATGCCCATTATAGAGGCACATGACGGTGAAACCGGTACTCGGAAGCTCACAGAGACCTGCCTTTCGTCTTGTCCCTTTAAAAAATTAAGAGGGAGGTTCCTGAGCAACGACACTTCCCCAGGAAAACGAAACGCTCGTTTTCCCTTCACGTACATGTACATATACATATACATATACATCTACATATACATCTACATCTACATATACGTATGCTATTGGATCGTCAAACATGGACACTCATCGGTGGCCTCGTACCGACTTGTCGCGAAACGCCAGTCGTGTGTGTTATGGGCCATGTTTTTAATGCCCTGAGCTTCAGCCTAAGCACATGGAGAAGCATACAAACAAGAAAGAAGGAAGAAGAAACAGATTCCAATCCTCAAATTGGAACAAGAAAGAAGAAGAAGAAGAAGAAGAAGAAGAAGAAGAAGATTCCATCCCTCAAATTGGTGTCTGCCAGACAAAAATAGAGAAGAAAAATGGGTTAGCCAAGTCTTCTGCAGCCAAATTTAGGAGGTTTTTTTTTTTTTTTGTCTCTTTCATCTTATAGCTCTAGTAGTTTCTCTTTTGTCCCTCTTCTTTTGTTTGGCAAGCTCTGTTTCTCTCCCTTCCTCAACATGGTGACCTCTAACTAGATATAGAATACAAAACATATCATCTCCTTCTTCATCACCGTCTGCTAGCGGTGACAAGATCGATCGATCGATCGATCGATCCAATCAACTGTGAGCATCTTCCGCGTTGGCTTCTCGATCCAAGCGAAAACACGATCGATCATTCCACAACCACCTTGTTTGTCCTTTCTTCATCTTGCTACATGCATACATGCTCATCGCCTGTATAGCAAATCTCACGCGCTCTCTTTCCTGTCGCCGAATTCCCGCAGATATATATATATATGCCTTTTTCTCATGATCTCTACTTAAAACTCTCAAATAATATGCCTTCGCTGCTTTTTTTTTTGTCGGATTCCCCTCGTTCGGCGTTTCTTTAGCTTAAACTACTTCTAGTTCTGCTTTTAACCTTGTCTTTCTGTTTTTTTTTTAAGTGCCAGTTTTACCCCATGAAACTATGCACCTCGATTTCGTTATATATACCTCCGGACGACGAGCATTGATATCAGGGGACCCGATTCTCTTCTTAGGGTTTCTTTTCCCGTTCCAGATTCCAGTTAGGGTTCTAGGGTCCCATGTCTTTGTATTGTCTTGCGATCGGCGAGCAGCTCCACCAATCTCACCATGAAAAAAATCCAATCTCGTTGCTTGCCTCTTTGTACCTGCTAAATCCAAGTCCCCATAATACCCAAATTTCCATTTGCTGGTGATCCAATCAATGATCCTCTTAACCCATTCAATAACATGAGTTGCCAGATGACGTAAAAGATATCACAAAGGTCAGGGTTAGAAATCCGTAACCAGAGGGGAAAAAAAAAAGCACATACTAGGGTATTACTTGTTAGATAGATAATTCACTAGCCATTACAATGAGTTAGGCTGGTTCAGCAATCAGATCCTTTCCCACAACCTAATTAATCCAAGTAAACAACAATGCAGCTCTTCCAAATAACATAAATGCACCCATAGAGCATTCCACTACCGTATGATATCAGCTTCCCTTTGAATCTTTTACGTATCTGTCTGTGACATTGCAAACCATTAATCAACCAATCGTAAATACTAGGAACGAGATCAAGAGGGATTATACAAAACGTCGAATTCAATCATCAGCAGGAATCCATGATATTTGGATTCTCAGAAGAAAACAAGCACACAATTAGACTGGATAGCAAAATACTGATCTAAAGTCAATCTAGTAACCAAAAATCAGTTCTACCACATAAAACACCCAGAAAATCAGTCAATGATGCTACTGTGATCGCACTTCACAAACTTACACTTATGTATAACTAAAGCTTCTTATAGATGACCATTTTATTTCAAATGCTTTGAAGTACAAAGAACGTGAACCAGTAAGAGAATAAAGTGTACATACAGAGAAAAAGTATGCTTTTACAGATGCTCTCTATAAGTTAATAACCTCCTTAAACTTAGATGATTAGATCTGGACTAGCCTAAGTCTTAGTATGCACTTAGTATGTACTAGTATACAATGGGCATATATGTTGACTAATGAATCAGCTCAAACCACAATCAGTGCTAGTGTAAGAACCTCTCAAAATAGAGATCTGGCCATCTTTTAACATAACTTCCTCCTCTAATTTATCTGTTACCTTTCTCAGTTCGGACATCTGTAAGGTTAATCTTAACACTTCTTTACTCATCTCTTCCGCCTCTTTGCCCATTTCATCTCTCTGTTTTCTAACTTGAGGAAGTTCATTTTGAAGCTGAATTTTCTCCTTCCCATGCTTTTCAATCTCGGCTTTAAGTGCTTCTATCATCTCCTCTTTGCTACCAATCTGGTTAAGACAGAAAAACAAAACAATTTTTACTTGGAAACGAACTGAACGAAGAACATGCATGATGAAATTCCATAGCAGTATTGGGTACAATAGTGCAAACTGATCTTAAAGCAAACAAATTTAGCAGTGCAAGTGAGGGAAACAATCTCATACCTAGCAAGAGTAACTCCAAACAAAATTAAACGGAATAAAAAAAATGTTTGCAAAATGCATAACATAGGAATAAACGATATATACAGACTCGGTCGGTACCATAACATAAGAAGAAAGAAGAATCCGTTAACATATAGAAACGCAAGTTTTTGGTATTGTCACAAAAGGAACAATATTCAACGTCAATAAATGGGAACATTCGCTGCAGGGATTAAAAAATTGCATGAGCTAATCAGCAAAAAGCAAAATTGCCACGAAGGGAAAGAAAGCACATTCTCCGTCAAGATAATTAGAACTTAATACTAACCTTTTTTCCAAGTTCTTGAATCTGATGGTTTGCTATGCAAAGCTTTTCATGGAGATCATCCACCTCGATCTGTAAAGAGTCCCTGCTATTTACGAGTTTGTCTACCTCTTTATCCAATCGATCCACCTCTTCTTCTCTTGAAGTAAGCTTGCTTTCGAGAATGCGAATCTTTACATTCTCTGTGCCTTCTTCACTTGACATGATATGCTCTGAGTTTTTTTCCTTTTCCATTTCTTGTTCGGATTGCCACAGCATTATAGCTCTTTCAGCATCCTCTTTCTCCCTTATCACTGCTTTTAATCTCAAAGAAAGCTCCTTATTTTCTTCTTGTAAAGAGTCAACTTTTGCTTGTAATTTTTCCAGTCTTCCTTTCCAATCATGATTCAAGTCACTAGAATTAGAATTAGGTTGATGTCTTGGGAGATCACAACCTCTCTCTTCTCTCAACTTTGATAATTCTGAATGCAGCGCATTGGCTTCATTTCTTATGACTTGCTCTGCACGAGCAAGTCTCAACAATTCCCTTTGGAGCATAACTACGTGTTCACTTTTGCATTCAAAAGACCCATTCACTGCCTCATCAAGTTCATGCCATAGTCCTTCAATACTCATTTCTTGATCATTACACACCCTTCTAAGTCTCGTTAGCTCTTTCTGCATTTCAGCATTCTCAATCTCCACGCATTTATTTCTCTTAGTTACATTCTCAAGCTCAGCATCGGAAGATCTTAATTTAATAGTCAACTCCTCGGATGAACTTCGCTGCTGCATTAGTTCTTCTACGCTTTCTTCAACTTGTCGCTGAAGTACGGATATGGAGTTTTCATAATCTTTGGCTTCGTCTATCCAGGATGCTTCTTTCGCCTTGAAAGATGCAATCATCTTTTGTAGCTCGTTTCTTTCTTCTGCCATCTCTGTGATCCTTTCCTTCATTTTCCTCTCTTCAGTTTTGATTTTTGAAAGTTTCACTTGCCATTCTTCTGATCTTCTTTCAATTTCCCTTTCCAAACTTTCTCGAAGGCTGGCCATTTCCCTTTCTATGGCTGAGACCTTCCCTTCCATTTCTTCTTCCTTACATTTATATGCATATAATGCAGATTTTTTCTCTGACATCCGTGTCCTAATTTCACATGCCACTTCTAAAGCTAAATCCCTTTTCTCTCGATGAAGTTTTCTGATCTCATTCTTCAATGCATCGACGTCTTGCATTGTCACATGCTCTGGAGAACTCATATGTCCACGCCTAGATGAGCTTCTTTCTTGCTCTAGGATTGCAGCTAGTTTCTCTCTTGCTACGGCTCTTTCCTCGAGGCTTTGAAGATTCAAAGGTTCTATATTTTCATCATAAGGGCGCTTTCTTCCAAGCGGTATAGAATCGAAAGAATCTACATCTTTCTGAGGAAACCAAGCGGTAGGGATTTGCACTGAATCTACGTGACATGCAGTAGAAAGCTTAGACTCTGGCATTTTCGCTGGACCTTCTATTGACAACTCCCCCCCCTGGAGATTTGAAATTTTGTTTGTTGCTTGCTCATCAACCGGTCTGGAGGATTGCCAATGAAGCTTTTCTTTACCTAGCACTTTCACAAGCTTTTCTGCTACCATTCGGGCATTCAAATACTTGAAGGGTGCATTACCAGCACCACTTCCTTTTCCATTAGTTGAACTCTTTTTGGAGCCAATAGCTTCAGAAATCATCGATCTGCCTGAAGAGCTCTCTGTAGTTCTCGTGAAACAACTACTGAAATCAGAAGATGTCTCACTATATGACCTTTCAGATGTCGTACGGGAGAGTGATCTTGGACGAGGGGGTAACGTATCTGATATAGGTGAGCAAGGCTCTTCATCTATATACTGAGAATTACGAAACATTATCCAATCTGGTAACTGTGAATTAGTTCTCACCGAAGAGGCTCCAAGATTTACCTGTTGATTGAGAAAAGGCCGATCCTTTGAGACACTTCGGGGCATCTCTTCAATATTCTTAATTTTATTTGTACTAATAAAATCCTTGGCATGATTTGTCTCAGAATTCAACGACCTGAAAACAGAGTAAGAAAAAACAAAAATTATTAGCTTTTGAGAAATTGCATCATCTGGCATCAACTTCGGGAATAAAGATTAAGATGTTCGTGGGAACTTTGAAATTAAATACGATTTCTATGCCTTTAACTAAACATTGGAAGCTTCAACATGCAGCCTCATTATTTGCATAGAAACTTAACATTAATTTGCAAAAATCAGAATATTTAACTCGCTACGAATATAAGCCAAAGGTGTAGCGTCTTGCTTAAATACCCTTCCCACACTAACCACAAGCATCATAGAGCTTTTTTTGAGATGACTAGTCGAAGCTAATATTATGTAAATCAGTTCCACCTTTGAATATTTCTAAACATGCACGTTGTAATTCATATTAACAGAACAGGATCACATGAAATGTACTAGGATTCGCAGTTTGGATAGAAAATGAACGCCTCACTGCTACATATGATAAAATAAGAGTGGTTTGTTCTTGTAGAAAAATATCTACCACTACACGTGCAACAACGATATTATGGCTTCAGGTGATAACGATATTAAGTTCTCTGCAGACATTTAGGATAGAGTCAGAACAGATGATAGACGAAAAGTAGGGTTCTTTCGTTGCAAAAAGCACCCAAACTAATACAGGAACATTATTTCATGGGAAGAAAGGCACATTCATAAAACTCACCGATGAAACGTAGTTAAGGTATTATTCCTTTGTTGCTTCTGATCCATTCTAGCACTCTCGTGTACATTTTCCTGTGCCTTATCTGAGTTAAGTATTAATGAGCTATAACGACCGGAGGAGCTAGCTGTAAATACAGGATATGCCGAAGCTCTCTGAGGTTTATTCTGATAGTTTGCTGCAAAATGGGTAGGCTTTTTTGAACTGATCTCCATGCTGCTCAGGTTATTCGGTTTTGTATGATGAGATGGAAGGTTCTCATCTCCACTATCAACATTATTCGTACTGCTGTCATTAGGTTTGAGAAGTGACTTGCTGTCTAATTTCTTCATTGGTTTGATATTATTGGCAGAATTTGGTTCGAATTCATGGTCACAGAAGTGATCAATACTATATCCCATGTGTTCCTTGTTTGCTTTGGCATGATTATTGACCACTGATTTGATCTGTTCTATCTCAAGCAGCTCTCCAGAGTCTGTACGATCATATGTGCAGTTCTCTGATGATTTGAGAGGAAATACACGCCGCATAGAGTACCAAGATTGATAATGTTGTAAGGGGGGTATAGTGTTCTTCGGATACACCTGCAGTCAATGAGGATCTCAGAAATGCTTCTCTTAACTGCTTTAATCTAACAAGTCCTGCGAGATTCTTCTTCTCTCTCATAAACTCCTTTCTTTAATTACCAGAAAAAGCCGCTTCTTCTGAACTGCTTGATCTTAACAATTTGAAGTTTATTCTCTCTGATCAAAGAACTGTTTGCAAGTGCTTATTACATAGCAATCGATCTTCTTCTTCTTCTATTTTCTTCTTCGGACGAACCTGAAAAGAAATGAAAACACCTGTAGGCTATATGAAGCTGTGCGGATCAAATAAACCAAATGCTCACACAAAGATAGACAGAAACTAGTGAAGCGTGAAGATTCAAAGACTCTTAATTTCCACATTTTGACTTTTGATTTAAATATGGAATGAAGCGAAATAGTTCCTTTGGAGCTTTAATGGAGAGCTTGTTCAGAGAGGTACACTAGTACAGCAATTGCACATGTAGAATGAAAGAGGCTTTCATTCTTCACAGAATGTGCTTACCCAGATACCTATTCCCATTGTAACTAAATTCGGACAAAGAAATTAGGAATACCCATTTATATTAATATTTTCGTGAGATCGAAACACAAATCTAACGGGATTCTTGGAAAGAACCAAGCAAAAGGACTGTCGATGGATTTATATCAAAGATGGAAGAGAGATATATTAAGACGCCCTTGTTAAGTCTACGTTACATGGTGATAAAAGCAAGAATGAGATTACCATAGAAACTGACGAAACCAAAGAAAAGAACGAATCATACCTTTAAGACACGTTGAACAGCAAGGCGTGGGAAAGAATGAACAAATACGAAGGGAAGGAGTCTCCATAATGAAATTGTGAAATATGATGATGGGGAGAAGCAAGAAGCTAGCTATATTGGAGTTGGAAGTACAAGAAACGGCAAAGTGAGATCAACAGAAAAGAACATAGCAAAAGGGAAGGACGGAACGAGATTTATTATCTTGAAACAGACGGAAGTAGAGAAATAAATGTACATTTGGATTCATCCAACTAATCAAAAAGAGAGAAGACACTGAAGAAGTTGTGGAGGACGATATTGATGAGAGGAAGCAGAGAATCGGTAGAGATACGACATTATGGGATTTGAGACGGAGGTAAAAACAAGAAAGGAATTAACACAGGGAATAGACCATGGAGGAGTAGGAGTCGAAGAAGTTGACGATGATGGATACTGAGACGGAGAGATACTAAGTCAAGAAAGGGATTAATTAATACAGGTAGATCAAAAGAAAGATTAATTCAGCAAAGAAAGACGATCAATTCAGCAAAGAAAGCAAGAGAAAGGAAAGAAGCGCCAATTTACCTTGAGAAGAAGAAGAAGAAGAAGCTGTTGATGACACAGTAAGGGAAGAAGAATAAGAAGAAGCTCCTCCGCTTGATAGCTATGGCGACTATGCGCCGAAGAAGGAAAAGAAGCAAACTCCGCAAGCTGCGATGAAGGATACTAAAACCGATTCTGCTTGATAGCTACGGCGACTGGCCGAAGCGGAAGAAGAAGAGGATGAAGACTCTGCAAGCTGCAGTAAAGAATAGTGAAACGAATTCCGTTGGTAGAGAGCTATGGCGATCGATCGAAACGGAGAAGAAAGGAAGAAAGAAATGAAGAAGAAGATGAAGAAGAAGAAAGAAGAAGAAAGAAGAAGACTCGAAGAAAAGAATAATAAAACAAACAATTGTTGCGATATTATTTATTGCAAAACAGTTTAATGAGAAAATTAAAATAAATAGTTATTCTTCAGTTTTTTTGAATGGTATATTAAATTTTCTTGCCAGATTTTATTTACCGGAATTTTATTTATTATATTCGGACTTTTTTTATTTTACTGTTTTTATAAATTGCTCGATTTATTTGTTCCCTCGAAAATGTTATTTTCAGAAATTCGGGATTTATTTTTTTCGTGCACATTATTGGTATTTGTGAACAAAAAAAAAGAAAAAAAGAAAAAACAAAAGAGAACTATTTTCGTTTTGGTGCGTGATTTTTTTTACTTCGATTTTTTCGAACGCGTCCTTTTCCGGAAAAAAGGAATATACCAATTTTCCTATTTTAGGAGGCAGTTACTAAAACAGGAAACTTTGGGATTTTCGTGTATATAACTCAAGCTTTAGTTGAAGAACAAAAAAGAGCAAGAGTTATTTAGATCTGTGACCTCTCAAATGTTTGTGTTAATCACATATCCAGCTTTCATCTTCACAATTGCCTCTTAAAAGACGAGTCAGTATAAAGAACACGGAGATCGAATGAACTACAG
Source organism: Azolla pinnata (assembly GCA_037176905.1). NCBI lineage: Eukaryota > Viridiplantae > Streptophyta > Polypodiopsida > Salviniales > Salviniaceae > Azolla > Azolla pinnata. The sequence continues at coordinate 10,917 of JBBBWG010012291.1, forward strand.
ATACAGATCTTCGGTCATGAAGCTTTATGTAGGTCATATATAGAAGAAGGAAATTTGAGGAGATATTGTGAAGCTCTATGTATGTCACAATTGCCTCTTAAAAGATGAGTCAGTATAAGAAGACGGAGATCGAATGAGCTACAGATACAGATCTTTGGTCATGAAGTGTTATGTAGGTCATATATAGAAGAAGGAAATTTGACGAGCTATTGTGAAGCTCTATGTATGTCCTCATAATATAGAAGAAGGAAGTCAGATGAACTATCGACACAGATCTTCAGTTGTGAAGCGTTTATGTCCTCATGCACATAAGAAGGAAATAAGATGAATTGCAGATTATGCAATCGACTCGAAGCACGGAGACCTTTATAATAAGAAAGCTTGGACATTTTATCTCCAATGATCGAAGCTGCACGATAAGGAGCTGATTGAATTTGTGGATGCCTCCTCGAAAAATTAGAGAACTTGTAAGCTTATGTAGAGATTTCCACTTTTCTCGCGTCTGCTGCGTATCTTTGTAACACTACTCATGGCCTAGCGCATTTGCAGTTTGCCTTGATGGATTGAGAGAAATCAATGGGTATCACAAAATCCTACCTTGTTGACAGACCTTAGAAAAGGCTATAATTTGCACTTCAGAAAAGCAGCACTAGATAAGTATAAGCATAATCACTATCAGTACACTGTTGCAAAGTAGGAATCCTCATAAAGCACACCATTGAAACAATCCAGCACTTCTCCGAGGCATCCATCGTTGACCATTCAATTTCATAAGACACTAAATATTTCTTTGGGCTGTTAAACTGAGGCCCAATTCATTTCAACACAACATCAATACCAACCCAGACTACAGTTTATTCTCAGACTCGATGAGTCCACATGCTTTCAAAGTCCTGTATCACAAAGAAAATTAAAACAAACTAGAAAAAGGTTATCATGGTCATTGCTGATATGAAGTTAGCTCAAATCAAACTTTTCTACTTCCATGCAAGATGCCTAGAAGCTGACTGAGTAAAAGTTTTAAACAATCCTCACGCTAAAATGTACAACAATGTGCACATAAATTGCACATTCAGAAACCCGCCCACTGTTTCCAAAAGAATAGTCAGTGTTATATGATCAAACACAGATTTGTTACTGCAAGAATACAACATTCTGGAAAAGTCATATAACTTATAAGCTATATAGAGATTTCCATGTTTCTCTTATCTACTTTAGCCATTTGACCGTTTCCAAAAACCAAGGTTTCGTAATTGGTTTTGTAATATAATGGCTTTTAACGTAATTTCTTTCACGCACTCTAATCAAGGTGGAACAGAAGACATACCGATGATGGCATTACGATAACTCGTAATGCTACCCTGCTATCCGTTTCTCTGTTTAGACTCCAGCATTGGGTTATGAAAGGCTGAGATCATCGACGAAAACCACAGAAGATGGAGAATAAGGATTCAAAATAGAAAGAAAGACCATGTTATTGCTGTTGAAGGTGAGTGGGCAAAGGAGGTTGTCCATAATATCCAACCGGTGGTTGCGTGACTTGAAAAGGCCCCTGGTTAGGATTAGGGTTTTGTGGTTGCATTGGCATTGATGGCATACCAACGACCACCTGTCTCTGCATAGGAGGCATGGGCGGGGGCATGCCATACCCAAAACTTGGTCGATGCACATTTTGAGCCTGTCCCATGTATTGCTGTGGTTGTGGTTGTGGCTGTTGTGGTTGAGGAAGAATTGTAGGCGGCAGGCCTGGAGGGAGCTGAACTTGCATGTTAGATGATATATTTGATGAATGTTGTGATGTTTGGTGGTGTTGATGCTGGGGCTGGGGCTGGGGCTGAGGCTGAAGTTGTGGGGGTTGATGATGTTGCTGATGATGTTGATGTTGCTGCTGTGGTTGCTGTTGCTGCTGTTGTGCTAAAGGTGCGTGTAAAAATGGCATGCTCTGTCGCTGTGCCATTGGTGCTGAATGA
>JBBBWG010012302.1:3312-19865 GCA_037176905.1 Azolla pinnata
GAAGAGTGGCTTTTTGAAGAAGAGTGTTGTGATTGGCACTGCTCTCATTGATATGTATGCAAAATGTGGGCAACTTGCAAGAGCACATAATGTGCTTGAGAAGCTTCACAGTCGGAATACGGTCTCCTGGTCTGCTTTAATCTCAGGGTATGCTCATCACGGGCAGGTTGATGAAGCACTAAGATGCGTTGAAAGGATGAAAAGGGAGAATATTCATCCAGATGCAGCCATTTTTACCTCCATCTTGAAGGCATGTAGCAGCTCTGGAAGTTTAGAAAAGGGGAAATTAATTCACGATGAGATTTCAAGTATGGGCTTGCTAGAGAAGGATGTTTTGCTTGGCACAGCCTTAGTAGATATGTATGCCAAATGTGGGGTACCTGTAAAAGCACAAGAAGCGCTCGAAGGACTTCCGGTTCGAAATGATATCTCATGGTGCGCACTGATTGCAGGGTATATACAACAGGGGCAATGCTGTGAAGCACTGAGTTGCTATGAAAGGATGCATAGTGAAGGTCTGACGTCTGACGTGGTTACGTTAACTTGTGTATTGAAGGCCTGTGGCATCGTAAGAGCTATTGATATGGGCAAACAAATTCATGAAGACATTTTGTCTAGGGGATTATTGAAGAAAGATGTTATGCTTGGTACCGCTTTGGTAGATATGTATGCGAAATGGGGTGACCTTGCAAAGGCACAAGAGGTGCTCGAGGAACTACATATTCGGGATGTAGTTTGCTGGTCTGCACTTATTGCAGGCTACTGTGAACGAGGGCAAGATCGTGAAGCATTAAACACTTTTGAAAGGATGCAAAGTGAGGGAATCTCTCCCACTGTTCTCACATTCATTCGCACACTGACATCTTGTGGCATCATGGGAGCTATCAACAAGGGTAGGCAAATTCACAAAGAGATTGTAGATAGAGGTCTGCTGGAGAAAGATATCGTGCTTGGCAATGCTTTGGTGGGGATGTATGTCAAGTGTGGTGAACTTGCAATAGCTCACAAGGTACTCGAAGAGCTTCCCATTCGAAATGCCATTTCTTGGTCTGCCCTCATCTCAGGGTATGCCGAGCACGATCAATGCCATGAAGCGCTGAATTGTTTTGAGTGGATGCAAAGTGAGGGCCTATCTCCAAACACTGTAACCTTCATCTGTATCTTGAAGGCTTGTGGCAGTGCTGGGGCTACAGACAAGGGCAAACAAGTTCATGATGAGATTGTTAGAAAGCAGCTGCTGGGAAAAGATACCATGCTAGGCACTGCTTTGATCGATATGTATGCAAAATGTGGCCTGCTGTTAAAAGCACAGCAGGTTCTTGAAGAACTCTCCGTGCAAGATGTGATCTCATGGAACGCACTAATTGCGGGCTACGCTCAACTGGGGCAAGGCCAAGATGCATTGAACTGTTTTAGTCGAATGCAAAATGAGGGCCTCTCTCCGGATGAAGTCACATTCCTATGTGTTCTGAGTGCATGTTGTCGGTCAGGGTTACTGCATCACGCCGAATCGCTCTTTGAGGACATGACCAGGAAATATGGTATCATTCCCAACTTAGAACATCATACTTGCATGGTCATGGCATATGGATGTGCTGGACACTTTGACAGTGCAGTAACTCTGATTAAGGCGACGGCATCATTAGACTACGCCGTAATTTGGCTTGCTCTATTAGGTTCTTGTAAAAGATGGGAAAATGTGAAGCTTGGGAGAGTGGCATTCGATCAGGCAGTGCAATTAGATAGTGCTTGTTCAGCAGCTTACGTCCTTATGGTCGGCATTTTCTCAGCTGCTGGCATGCTAGAGGATGCTGAAAAGCTCGAAGCTATGCGAATGAAATATGCAAGTTGGAAGGAAGGAAGTAGTCCGTGTTTTGATGCAAGTGTAGATATTGACTTGGGGATCGACATCATTCTGAAATGAAAGATGTATTCATATGTATATGCATAGATACAAATTGATTCCTTCAGAAAGCATTTCAGATTGACTTGGGGATAGATATCATTCTGAAATGAAAGATGTATTCATATGTATATTCAGAGATACACATCGATTCCTTCAGAAAGCATTTCAGCAGAACATGGTCAATGACGGAAAGGAAGGTAATGAGTCTCATTCACAATCATCCAATTTGGCCATCAGAATAATTTGTTCCCCTTGTGCTTCTTCTCCAATGTGGAATTTAGTTTTTCTTATTCACATTCCTCCTTTCCTGTTGAAAACAGATTTCCTTTGACAGCTTGGATATAATCCTTGTCCACTTGGGAACTTTGCATCCTGAATTTCAATGGAGGCCTTGTTTCCAGCTTACACCAATACAGCAGATCAATTCAATAGTCTCATGACCTGCTAGCCCCCAGACTTCTGGGACGAAATCGGACCAAATTTTACTGGATGATAATGAGCAATGCATCGATTGAAAATGCCTAGGACTTGATGACCTTGCAGAATACTAGGATTGCGCATGCCTAAAGATCACGTCTTCTCAATTTACCAGAAGTAGTGGTTTAACTGATGAACTTCATGGGCCCATGGGTCTAACATAAACCTGCCGATTTGATCTTCATCTGCTCTATGCTCCCAGCCAACTTCAGTCACTGTTCATTCGATCTGACATTCCCCTAATGGTTGTGTGAAATTCCACGTTTACCATAGTATCCTCTCCTCAAAACTGCCTCTCGTTTTCCCAAAGTCTGTGCTCATACTTCCTCAATCCTGACCTTCTATACCTTTGATACACGTCTTTTCGCGGTCTCCCCACATCTTCCTGCTCATGATCTTGAATTTCCTGATTCGTCGGCCAATATTTAATCAACGAAGTACCCAAATCTCATATTTTTCTTCATGCCTTTTTAACCCCAAGAGGAAATATGCCCACTTGTATTTGTGCACCCCTGTATATTATCGCTTCGCTTCGTAGCAAAATATTTCAGTCCCATTAATTCAACCATTGTGTCCTCTTGCATGCCAGCAGCTGCAAACATCTCAGCTGTAAGAATATATGCTGTACTACAACTCTTATCTAGTTCAATTGCCTGATTGAAAGCCATCTTCCCCAGCTTCACATTTCCCCATTTTCTACAAGTACTCAACAATGCAAGCCAAAACCATAAACACTCTGAAGATGGTATTACCTGAATGCCTGAAGCGGCCTTGTCAAAATGCCCAGCATATCCATAATTAGCCATCATACAACTGTGATGCTCTACACTTGGAATAATACCATATTCCCTGGTCATGTTCTCAAAGAGAATTTGGGCTTTGCCCAATAGTCCTGAATGATTACATGCACTTAAAACACACAAGAGTGTAACAGAATTTGGAGTAACGCCATCATCAGTTTGCATTGATAGGAGACAATCCAGTGCTTCTTTGCCTTGTCCTTGTTTAGAATAACCGGCGATTAGTGAATTCCATGCCACTACATTTCGAACAGGAAGCTCCTCGAGGACTGTGCGTGCATTTGCAAGAACACCACATTTGGCATACATATCTACCAATGCCGTCCCAAGCACAAAATTCTTCTGCACCAGTCCCCTATCACAAATCTCATCATGAATTTGTTTGCCTTTGTCTAGTGCTCCTTCACTGCCACAAGCTTTTAGGATGGAAACGAAGGTGATTTCATTTGCTGAAAAACCCTCATTTTGCATTTGTTCAAAGCATTCCATTGCTTCATGACATCGATCCTGTTGTGCATACCCTGTAATTAATGCATTCCAAGTGGTTACATCTCGCAAAGCAAGGTCTTTGAGCACTTCTTGTGCTTTTGCAAGTGCACCACACTTCGCATACATGTCAACCAAAGCGTTACCAAGCACAACATTATGTTCCAGCATGTCTCTGCTCACTATTTCGTTGTGAATCTGCGTTCCCTTTTCTAGAACTCCTGTGCAATGACATGCCTTTAGAATGCAAAGAAAAGTGACTGCATTTGGGGAGAAGCCTTCTCTTTGCATTTGGTCAAAGCATTTCAGTGCTTCATTTCCTTGCCCTTGTTGGGCATACCCAGAAATAAGTGCATTCCAGGAGGCAATATCTCGTATAGAAAGCTTGTCAAGAACCTGTTTGGCTTTTTCAAGCTCACCACACTTCGCGTACATATCCATCAAAGCAGTTCCAAGAACAATATCCCTCTTCAACAAGCCCCTGCTTACAAGCTGTTCATGGATTTGTTTTCCTTTATCTATAGCTCTTATGCTACCACAAGCCTTCAACAAGCAAATGAAAGTAACTGAGTTGGGAGAGAACCCCTCACTTTCCATCTGTTCAAAACAGTTCAATGCTTCATGAGGTTGTCCTTGTTGAGCATATCCTGCAATAAGTGCAGACCAGGAGACAAGGTTTCGAGTGGGAAGCTCTTCGAGCACCTTTTGTGCCTTTGCGAGCATCCCGCATTTTGCATACATATCAACCAAGGCAGTACCAAGCACAACATCCTTCTCTAACAAGCCCTTACTAACAATCTCGTGATGGATCTGTTCGCCTTTCTTTACGGATCCTGTGCTCCCACATGCCTTCAAAAGGCAGGTGAACGTGATCATATTTGGAGAGATCCCTTCTCTTATCATTTGTTCGAAGCAGTTCAATGCTTCATGACCCTGTCCTTGTTGAGCATACCCCCCAATCAATGCCGACCATGTCACTACATTTCGAACACGAAGGTCTTCCAGCACTTTCTGTGCTTTTGCAAGAGATCCACATTTGGAATACAGGTTGATTAAGCAGCTAGCAAGGTACGGATTGTTTTCAAGTAATCCTCTTTTGAGAATCTCTGCATGTAATCGACTGCCCTCATCAAGATCCTTCTTCACAGAACACGACTTCAGTAAGGTCATGAACACATGGCAATCTTGCTGTAGATTCTCACTCACTGCCCCTTTGTCAATGGTTGCTATCGATATGACAATCCCCTGTCTCTTCACCTCCTCATGAACCCAAAAGGGATTGCACCATCCATCGATCCATAACGGCTCACAGTTCATCATATGTTTGAAATCTGGAAATTTGGAGCTATTCTGTAAAGTCAAGTCCACCCCAAAATAAGATGAGAAATCTCCAGATGGTCTGATTTTCTGCTCTCTCACACATTCACACAAAGAATCTAGATGATCCAGCAGAAAGCAAGGCAATAACCATAAACCTTAGATTCTGTGAAAAGAAACATGGATTGAGCACATGACATCTTCCTGTGAAGGGAAAACCCTAACGGCATCCTTCCTATTTTATGAATGACAATCATCTGTGCGTGTGTGTGCGCGTGCGTGTGTAGGTTCTCAGACAGACCTTGATGCCACGACCATCGACCCATGATGAAGGATCCATGAAATACTCCCTCCACAGGAGATCCATCCGTGCATAGCTGCAGCCTCTAGCTTTCTGCATTTACGTGGGGCGATGCATATCGATCACTGCAATCTGCCTCCCATTTCTGTGTTTTGAGTGAGTGTCGTGTTTTCCAGGCCTGGTCTTGTAGTAGATCGAAATTATAAACATGACCCTCCCCCATGTTCTCGTTGCTGTTGCTTCTGACATCAGAACAGGCCGGTCAAGCTTGATTCAAGATTCAAGCTTGATGTCTCCTCTCGGGTCACAAGTTCATTCCATCAATTGCTTCCCTCTATGGCTTTTCTTCATTGATTTGAAACAGGAAGAAGAAAGGGAGAGGAAAAGACCCCATGAGGTGTGCCTGCCACTTCCCCTTGTCTCAAGATCATCACACCATCGTCGATTCCCTCAAGTCTTGTGGGAAAAACAGAGATGTGCAGCGTGGCAGTCAGCTCCATGCCATGATCCTCAGAGAGGACTTGCTCCAAAAGAATCCTTACGTCGCTAGCTCCTTGATCAGCATGTATGCTAAATGTGGCATGTTCGCAAAGGCACATGCCATCCTTGATAGCCTTTCTTGCAGGAACGAAGTCTCTTGGTCCGCTCTCATTGCAGGGTATGCCCAACAAGGGCAAGCTCATCAGGCCTTGGATTGCTTTGATCATATGCAGCATGAGGGCCTCTCCCCAGATCCGATAGCTTTCACTTGTGCTTTGAAAGCTTGTGCTAACATAAATGCTCTCAGAAAGGGCATACAGATCCATGAGAAGATTGCTGATAGTGGCTTTCTGGAGAAAGATGTGGTTCTTGGAACAGCCTTGGTGGATATGTATGCTAAATGTGGCATGCTATCAAGCGCTCGAGAAGTGCTTCTAGCGATTCCAGCTCGAAATGTGGTTTCTTGGAATGCACTCATCGATGGATATGTGCAGCAAGGCCTTGGACATGAAGTTTTTGAGTGTTTCAAGCAAATGCAGAGTGAGGGAATCTTTCCGGATGTTGTCACTTATGTATTGATCCTGAAAGCTTGTAGTCAGACAGGGTGCGTCCACAAAGGCAAGCAAATACACCGGGAGGTCTCGAACAGAGGCTTGCTGGTTGAGCATGTTGTGCTTGGGAATGCTTTGGTCGATATGTATGCCAAATGTGGTATGCTTGCAGAAGCACAGCAATTGCATGATGATGAGCTTCCTGTTCGGGATCTAGTCTCCTGGAATGCATTGATCTCAGGATATGCAGAGCGAGAGCGAGGTAATGACGCGTTGAAATGCTACGAGCAAATGCAAACAGAGGGGTTTCTCCCAGATCCCATTTCCTTCATATGTGTCCTGAGAGCTTGTGGCAGCACCAAAGCTTTTGAGAAGGGCAAGCAAATACATCACGAAGTTCTCCAAAGAAGCTTGTTCGAGAAGCATATCACCCTCGGAACTGCCGTGATAGATATGTATGCCAAATGTGGCATGCTTGTGAAAGCACGAGAAGTGCTCGATGAGCTCCCTTTTCGAAATTTAATCAGTTGGTCTGTGTTAATCGCAGGCTATACACAACAAGGATGTTTCCATGAAGCATTGAACTGTTTCACAAGAATGCGAAATGAGTGTTTCTCTCCTGATGAGGTCACCTTCACTTGTATCTTGAAAGCCTGTGGCAGCTTAAGAGCTATGGATATGGGCCGACGAATTCACCATGAAATACTTAACACAGGATTCCTAAAGAAAGATAACATTCTTGATACGGCCTTGACGGATATGTACACTAGATTTGGTACCTCCTTGCGTGCATACAATGGAACTTGTTTTCAATCGTTCCCATGTTATCATAGTACTGATGCTGAGGTGAGGATCATGGAACTGCTTGTACTTTGTCATTTGCTTCTATGTATGTTGGATAGGGAGAGGGGAGAGAAAAAGAGAATATAGGTCAGATGATAGGTTTGTCGCTGTTGAAAATCTTGGGATAACGTGCATTCAAATCTTCTAGATTAGTCTACTTTGCAAGATTTGAACGTTGATGCATGCCTGGTCACCTCTAATGGTAAAAATAATTTTACCACTGTGGTAGAGCCCAAAATGGCAAAGAAATATGTTAAAGCATGTGCGTGCGTGCCTTCTTTTGCTAAATTTCTGTTTAGGTTCATTCCCAAATAGTTTATCAATTCCTGTTATGCGTAAAATTTATCTGTATGTTTGAATTTCCTTGCCCGTGTGATTTTCTTTGTGTTTGTTTATACTATGTCCTGATGTGATTGAACACAGTTTTCGTTGTGTTCATCTGTTTAGACTTCTTGTATTATGGATTACCTACAAGTGCTCCTTGAGCTTGTGGGGGGGGATTTGGAAAATGCCTCATCTTGAACCCTTCTCGTTATTGTTTTTTTTGGTCTAAGCGTCATGGTTTATCCGCAGATAATGTACCATTGGCATCAATTTTCTGCATTGAAATTCCTTATGAATACCTCATTGTAATACAAATGTGAAGGTGGGCTCAGAATTTATTGAATCATTCTTGTGTGTTGGTGGCTAGTACTATCCTGATCGCACTCTGAACAAGCTGGAAGGAACAGCAGCAAAGGTGCAAGATCCTGGGAAAGTTTGTATGGGAAAGCAGAAACTTAACAACGATGGAAGCTTGAAGAAACATTTCCGGTTTCCTGAGTTTCTCAGATCCTGTACCAGCAAGGACTTCTTCATTGCCAGCATCGGAGAGAAGGGCTTTCTGCATAACAGTCCCTTTACAGCAAACAGTTGGATCAGCAAGTATGTGGAGCGTGGCATGGTAGCAGAAGCACGGCAAATGCTTGAGATGATCCCAGATCGGAACGTGGTCTCATGGAATGCCGTTATCACAGGGTATGCCCGACAGGGGCGAGGTCAAGAAGCGCTGCGTTGCTTCGAAGCCATGGGAAGGGAAGGTCTCAGTCCAAATGCAATCACATTCACCAGTCTTTTGAAGGCTTGCGGCAATGCGGAGAAGGGCAGACAACTCCATGCCAACATTGCGAGTAGGGGCTTCCTGAGGGATGATGTCGTGCTAGGCACCGCTTTGATGGATATGTATGCGAAATGCGGTCTCCCTCGGAGAGCAGCAAAGCAGCATTTGCAGCTTCTTGTTAGAGACACCGTGTCTTGGAATGCGCTGATTTCGATGCATGCACGAGAGAGGAGCGTCGAGGAAGCGCTGAAGAGCATCCGGCGCATGCAGTGCGAGGGCTTTGCTCCCGATGCAGCCACTTTCGCATCAGCCTTGATCGCTTGCGCAGGAGCTGGAGCGATCGGCCATGGACAGCGAATTCACGAGGAGATCGTCATCAGAAGCTTGGTCGAGGATCGGAACATGGAGCTCTGCAACTCTTTGGTGGATATGTATGCGAAATGCGGCCCGTTGGCGAAGGCGAAGCGGGTGCTTCTGCATGAGCTTCCGGCGAGGAACGTCGTGTCATGGAATGCGCTGCTTGCAGGCTATGCCCGACAGGGGCGAGCCCGAGAATCGTTGGATTGCTTCAAGCAGATGCAACTGGAAGGCATCTCTCCAGATGCCATAACTTTGTCTTGCATCCTCAAAGCATGGTCTCGGACACCGCTCATCGACATGGCTCTGACAGCTTTCAAGGACATGGATGCAAAGCATGGGATTGCACCCAAGCAGGAGCACTGCACTTCCATGGTCTTCAGTTTGGGGCTGGCAGGGCGCTTTGGCGAAGCCATGTCTGTGATCGAAGCGATGCCATCTTCAGACTATCCTCCTCTTTGGCTTGCTCTGCTGAGCGTTTGTAGAAGATGGGGCAACATCGAGCTCGCAAGGCTCGCATTCGACCGGCTGGTGCAAATGCGGCATTCATGTGTCCTCGCTTCAGCTCGTGTACATAAACAAGCAGATACAGTTCTGATCCAAAATCACTGATCCAATGTATGCTTTTCACTGATCTCAAGTCTCCACTGATCTCACTCGCCACTGATCTCAAGTCTGCTTTTCAGCAGTGTGCAGCTAGCAGTCCTTCGTTTCGAGCACCAACATTTGATCAATAACCTCTGGGAATACAAGCATAGTTGTTGCATGGCTTCGATTCGGAGTGTCCAGTTATTTTGATGATGCCCTCTTTTAGGATGTGTGCATTGAACCGGCACACAAAGAAGCAGCTGTTTGCAAAGCAAGCACCGGGGCATGGCTACGGCAATCAGCATTTTCTTGTGGGCGAATTGTGCTCGATGTCAAGCTCGACGCATACACATTCTTTTTTGTGGGCAAATTCTGCTCAATGTCAAGCTCGATGCATTAGGAGACTGATGGCAAGCCGATTTCCCAATCTTAAACAACAGGAGGTACATGGAGGCAGTACTAGAATGTATAGCAAATCATGCCTCCTTTCCCTTAGCTTCTCAAGCATATTTAGGGCATTCATTCAGTACGTAAATCAGTCACACTGAGGGCATCATCATCAATACGCTTCCGATATGTTGCTCGTCCCGAATGAATGCACTCCAACAGCCGCATCACGGCGTTATCGTGACCCCGTCGAATCAGAAGAGCCACAGATCATGTGGATTGTATTGCCTCTGCATGGTGCTCTTTTCCGCAGGGTAAAAAACACATACAAGAATTAGGGTTTTCCCGACCCTGGCTGAGGGTTTTGTTTTTCTTCTTCTTCTTCTTCTTCTTTTGAAGAGGATCGGTTCTGCCCAACCGACGACTTCATCGGACAGAGAGGACCGAAGGGTAGCTTTTCTTTTGACAGCCCCCCGAGTCACGAAGGTACCATGGAAAAAGAGCACAGCATGGGAAGTGTGCCCATCTCCATGTGCATTGTGTGGGATTGGGATTGGGAATGGGAATGGATGGATCTGAATGAATGAGTCTCTGATCATCTCTGGTCATGATGATCACCATCACCATCACCATCATCATCATCATCATCAGTAGGGTTTAGGGGTTTAGCACTTAAGGGTTTGGGTTTTACTTGTGCACAAATGATGAAGATGCTATGCGTGATGTTCAAGGATAGGGTTTTTAGGATTTAGCACTTCAGGGTTTGGATTTTTCTTGTGCGCAAATGAAGATGCTGTGCATGATGATCCAAAGGAAGGGGTTTTTAGGGTTTAGCACTTTAAGGGTTTGGTGTTATGCTTGTGCACAAATGAAGGTGCTATGCACGATGATCAAGGGTAGGGTTCTTAAGGGTTTTGGGTTATGCTTGTGCACAGATGAAGAGGCTATGGATGATGATTCTAGGGTAGGGTTTTAGGGTTTAGCACTTGGGGCTTGGGTTTGCTAGCTAGAGCACGAATGAAGATGCTATGGATGATTATCAAGGGTAGGGTTTTAGGGTTGAGCACTTAGGGTTTGGGTTTTGCATCTAGAAGCACGAACGAAGCTATGCACCGCGATTATCCAAGCCGAGGGTTTAGGGCTTAGGGCTTAGGGCTTCAGGTTTAGGGTTCATTCAAAGCTTTAGGGCTTAAGGGTTTAGGGTTTACCATGCCCCATGCACCCACCACCACTGCACTTCCACACCACTGTTACTGTTTGTTTGATTATCACCCATCACTTACCACCATCCATCAACAACAACACTTCCTTCGGCGAACAAACGACAAAAGTCAAAATGACCGCAAGTTACTGATAATAATGGCTTTAAGAGGTGGGGGGGAAGGGTCATGCAAAGAGGCTTCTTTCCTTTACCTAAGACCATATATATGCTTGCCAGCTAATTAGTTGTTTACCTGTTACATGTCCGGAATCGATTCTCGAGCCCTCGGGGGGCTAGCTACCTTCCACATCCAGGAGGAACATGGCTTTCTCCTTCCCTTTCCTTTTCCTTTCAAAAGCCTGCAATCACCATGAAGAGGTTAATCTTATCCGTCATTTCTCAAATCCATAGCCCATAATTTTTTTATTAGATCATGCCAAGCCCCTTCCTCCCTTGATTTTAAACCTAAGATTCTGTTAAGCCATATAGCCATAGCCGGGTAATGCTTTCTCTGCTTGAAAAGAAATGCTGGAGATCTTAAAGGGTTTGAGATTCACATACCACTGCATTCTCGAAACTAATTCGCAGAACCGCACTGTTGATTTATGACTGCATCTGTGTAAAAACATTGCCCAGCAAGCACATCAGAAATTAGGCTTCTAACAAATAGTGCGAGTCCATCAAAATCATGGGCCTTGCTAAGCACATATACCAGTGTAATAATACAGCTTTTTGGCAGTGCCCAGTGTGTCTTTGTTGCTTCACATAACATTGTCCACAGAAATTACTGCAACATTCAGAAAATGGGTAGGCAGCCTGACAATTACACCAGAATTTTGATGCCATACATCATATATCAGTCAAAACAGGCTATACAAAGGACCCTTTGCTAAGACGAGCATAAACACGCTCCACCAATGATCTTCCTAACAAGCTTGCAAATGTTTGTCAGAAACAGAAACAACACACATGTTTATATTGAGTGACAAACCAACTGATAGATTGATATTGATATAATCACTTCCAAAAAGAATGTAGCATAAGCAACGGCATAAAATAATAGCAGTAGCCATAATAACAGTAAGACAAATGAAATGGAAAAGAATATGATGTGGTGGCTCTGGAACATTCACTGCCTGCCACTTCATACACCCTACTAGTAGCTTGTAGTTCTAAGCACACATTTTGCTTTCCTATAATAGCAATAATAATAACAGTATGCTATGTAGCAGAAGCTATGTTCTGATACATGATGATGACTGTATATGGACAAATTTTTTCTTCTTCTTTCTGTTGAATGTAACAAAAGGGCAGACTTCTATCTTGTAGTGATCTCCGCTATGGAGATCAATCTTTAGAAACCCACCAGTGTGTCTACAGCAGTAAACCCTGAACTTTAAAAGTAAAAAAAGAACCCACATATTTCTCTCTTCCATGAACGGCAAACTAAACCTGCATTTCCAACTTAAGCTTCTTGTTCTATGGGCAAACGAAGACCCCTCTGCTCTTGGAATTGAAAATGAGTATCTGTTGATCTGCTTTCCTTGTAACTTGTATGAGTACATCAAAGCTTTTGTTTACTAACCGCTGCGTAGAAATCTTTCTTTAGCTGTGAAGAAATCTTCTTTTAGTTGCCAGTGACCAGCAAGTAAAACAACAAAAAAAAAGCAAAGGATGGGGGGGCGGGGGGGAAGGGAAGGATACAACCTGTTTAGTAGAAAGGCGAAGGCATATACAAATGGGTGACTGTATGAATACCTTCACTTTCTCGGCCTAGGTGTTTCATTCAAATATCTTTGAACTTGGGTAAAAAAGCAAAAAAAATTAGCGTTGCCGCAGTCGCACTACCCCATCTGTTAGAAATAGTGACAGAAAGAATATAATAAAGCATATTTGTTAAGAATCAGGCCAAAGTTGTTGTGAGGTAACTTGGATGAAGAAAATCGAACCACTCTCTTATGCCACAATATGATCGATGTGGAGCTTATCAATCCATGAAGCAAGTGGCATGTCAGCATTCTCTCTCTCAAGACCAATACTGGCATTAGTATCACGGTTATCAGCATCTAGATGAAGAATCCCATCAATTGCATCAACATTCAGAGGCCTTTCTCTATTGGATGGCCTCAATCCCGAAGAAGCTGACCTCCTTAATTTGGATAAATCCTCCCCTTGGATGCCCCATTCGGGCTTCCCAGTCGGAGATCCCCAATCAGACCACAACAAACTGCTGTCAATGAGCTCTCTGGAGCTTTGACTATAGATATGATTGTGAGTAAGCTTGTGGTTGTGACTAATCTTCTCATGCTGAGCTAATGAAGACCTAAGGGAAGCTTCATGCTTCTCTTGTTGTTGCTGCTTCTCGAAATCCATTCCTTTGAGTGGAGACATGCGAGAGAGAGGGCCAAGACTAAACGGAGAAGAGAGGAGAGACTTCTTGGGTGAGTGTAAAAAGCCCCCTTGTAACTGAGCTTCCAAAACCGCCTGCTGCTGCTGGGCTTGTAACTGCATTTGAGCTGAGGCCTGAGGAGACGACATATGACTTTGGAATTGGATAGGCAATTGCATGTGGTGATGAGCTTCCAGCTGCTCAAGGAGAGATGAATCGTGCCCTAGCGACTTGGGAGAGCAGCAAACACTCTCCGGTGGAAACATCTCATCAAGATTGGAGGAGATAAGACCAGAATTCCGATACTTGGAAGAAGATTGATTCTTCCCATTAGCCGCCGCTGCATTCAGACGAGCTTGGGTGGAGAGGGATTGGATATTCAACGACGGGAACTCACCTAAGAGATCCCCATCAAAATCATGAAATAGATTTGAATCATTCAATTGCACATCCCGGGCACTCAACGCAGTTCGCAGCCTACTTGTTTGAAGGGTAGCCGACCCCGGGAGATGAAGAGTGGGAACGTTACTGGACTGTGACAAAGACAGCGAGTTCCCTGAGGTTGATTGGGGAGACATAGCTTGAGACCCATGGCATCCTTGAAGAGGGAACGAAGGAGAGAATGATGGCCTCATCAAGGGAGATCCTGGGGTGCGTGGAGGGCTCATCAACGGCATGTCCAAGCAAGTTGAAGATGACCTGGGCGAAGGGACAGCAGATCCGGTTGAGACATAGAGCGGCCGAAGCTCCTCTGGAGTATGAGCAAAGAAGCATACTCTTCGGTTGCAATCGGTGCCATCTTTGCAGAGGCGGGTCCGATACTGGGCAGGATGTAGCCAGCATTCGAAGACCCCATGTGCATATTCACATGAATCGCCCCTTCTACAGGCACCCTTCCTAAAATCTGGACAAGGGACACAGCTATAGTGATATCGGCGAGGATCTCTTCTTCGAGCATTCTCACCTGGATGCACGAATGGGCACTCAGTCCAGTCATGTGAATAGGCCCTCGAGCAAGGCCGAACTTTGAATGTATACATCCTGAACTCGTCCGTGGTGTAGATACTGTTCTTTATGTCTGGAAGAGAAGGGTCCACTGGATATTCTCGTGTCTTCTCATTTCCATTCTTTGAGCTGGCTAGCTGAGGAGATTTTGGAGATGAAGATGAAGATGAAGTTATGGACGAGCACTCTCCATACACTGCATCACAAGGTTCTTGAAGAAAGCAATTCTCATAATCGTCGGAGAAATCACTTCCTACCCCTCCATTACTCTTCCTTCCGGCCACAAGCTCTTCCATAGCCAGTCTCTTCATGTTTCCGGGCCTATATGAAAGATCAATCACATCAGCAGGTGTTCTGCCCATTGTATCAACAATACTAGCGTCAGCACCAGAATCAAGAAGCAATTTCACTACTTCTACAGCAGACGCAGATCCCCCTGCGACACCACAGTGAAGGGCAGTGGTATTATCATTTCCACAAACTTGGTTTATATCACCGCCGTATGTGAGATAAGACTTGACTATGTACTTCAAAACCTCTAGGCTCCCATATAAGGCTGCAATCATTGCTGGAGTTCTCTGTTCAAGAACCATTTGCTTGGATCCATTCTGCCTGACATACCAAGTTCCTACCCCATCGATTTTAGCATGTTTTTGTTCAACGCATTTCTGGAAATTTGGCAAATCATTGTTCGCAGCAAGCTCGAGCAGATAACAACAAGATTCTTGTTCTTGCTCTCCTTTCCCTCCATCTTCCTTTTCATCGGATCTTGGTATCTCTTCCTCCGGGAGAGAGGGAGATGATGAAGAAGAAGATTCTCTTTCTGTGTTAGAGGGATCCTTGTCCGAGTTCGCATGCCCCCCACACATCAGTTCCAGATTTGCAACAGCCAGCTTGCTGAAAGAAAACCACCACCACAAGAAGTATGAGAGGTTAGAGAATGAAATTCTCTTCGGCAAAGAGGTAAAAGAACCAGACGCAGGAGAAAATAGGAAGAATGACATCTTCTGTAGGAAGCAAATAACAAAAATCACGCGTTCTCTCCTGTGTGAGAAAACAGAAGCGAGACATATTTACTTGAATGAAGGCAGGCAAAATCAGACTGTGTCTTGGCGGCTCGGAAGAAACAATGTGCAAGATGTAAAATGCTCTTTCAGAATACAAGAGTGAGCTATCCTTTCAGAGGAGGGCGAAAACACAGGCATTAACAGTTTAACAGGGAACAAAGGAAGGGACCCTTGCAATCATCAGACGCAAGCAAGCGAAATCCTGACATTCACTTAAGAAGGAATGAAAGAAAAATTATAAAACTGAGGACAACTAATCAGAGAACAAACCAACGCAGTGTGACGAGTACGCATGGTTAAGAGAGCATTTGAACAAATTTGCAGACTGCTACCATGTGTGTTTGGCATACAGAGATAAACGATAGTAAAAAGCTGTGTGTTTTACCAGACAAACGGATATTAAGCAAATAATGTCAAAGCTTCGCGGTTAGAACAGGATGGCTGACCGTAGAAAAACGAGAATTTGAGCCCTTCGGAGATGTTAGTTCAGCCATATTTTCAGTAAGCGACAGATACTGTACAAATACTGTTGATGACAGCGAAGAAAAAATCACCATAAACGAGGGAAATTTTGAGCCTTTAACGCATTGAGAGAGCTGCAAGTAGAGAGCGGTTTCTTTACATAGAAACAAATGATGTCGAAATTCGTGATGATGGAGAACAGAATTCCTCTTTGAGATGAGAGAGACGAGGCTTTTTACAGAGATGTGGATAAATTTCCCTGGCCATTTAATGAAGATGATGATGATGATGATGATGGAAGGAAGAAGGAAAGCAAAGAAATAACCCAGCCGTTTGAGAGAAAACTTGTAGAAAGAAGATTTACCGACTTCCTTTGATAGATGATGAAGAGGAAAAGAGAGACGCAAAAGACTTTCAGTAGCCATTTTAAGCAGACAAGAGAATAATTTATTTACCCGTTTGACGATGACGAGAGAATCAGACTAGCCATGTGATGGCGAAGGAGAAGAAGAAATGCAGAGAATTTGGCTGGCTGTCCGAAGAAGCAGCAGGAGGAGTGGAGAGTGCTATGGAGATGTAAAGAGAGCAAGAACAGAGAAATCCGTGCTCCATGCCAGAATGAAACAGGAAAGGTGTGCGGTGTGGTGCGAAACACAGCTTATGAAAGGCGAGGCAAGAAATTTAGCTACCATTGTTGGTACGGATAGCTTGGAATGGATGCACAGAGGGGGAGGAAACGGAAAGAAGGAGAAAGGAAGAAGTGGCAGAAGAAACGGAAGACGAGGAAGAAACAGAAGAAGAAGAAGAAGAAGATGATGATGATGATGATGATGATGA
>JBBBWG010012313.1:0-19864 GCA_037176905.1 Azolla pinnata
CTTATAGTGTGTCGTGTGTCTATCTTGTGTCGTGATTTGTGTATTGCGATCGGAAGTTAACTGCTGACGGAAGGAACACTTAGCCGGGATTATGGACGGAAGCATCTACACCTAGATCGGGATTTCCCCGATTCTTCCGGGGACACGTAACCGATTGGCTATCAAAGAGCAAGCAATCTACCATTCATCGTCACCCACGTACAGTCTTAGTCTTTCTCCGGAAGGGCTAACATGGAGTCGAGTTCTCAAGCACGAGGTGCGCCAGTAGAGCTGACATCATCCGTTCGGTTATCTCCTCACGCTCACCCATCCGTTCGGTTGTCATCTCCTCACGCTCACCCATCCGTTCAGTTGTCATCTCCTCACGCTCACCCATCTCTTGTCGCTCCTTTCACGTCAGGTTCACCAATGTCGTGTTGCGTGCGGATGTGGGGTTTGGAGCGGAGCTGCAGGGACTTTGAACCAGAGCAGAGTGAGAGCAAGAGGAAGGGAGAGACACGAGAGAGAGGAAAGAGACTTTTTTTTTAGGGAAAAATAGAGTAATACAATCACGACTCTAGTATCCAAGGTAACCAGAGCCACTCTAGATCCGTATCCAATGATTCGATGCCTCTCCTGATGGAGAGACCTGTTCTTATAGTATAAACAGAGTTCTCTGGGGATCCCACCCAGTCAACCAGGTTAGTAACTGCTATACCCGGACGCCTCGTCAAACTTGCTACTCTGGGGATGCCACACGGTCATCCAGGTTAGTAACTGCTATACACGGACGCCTCGTCAAACTTGCTAGGTGCTAGTTCCACGAGCAACTTACCCAATCTTAATTTTCTCCCAATTTAGCTTGAGTTGCACATGTAAAACATCCGTTTCACGACATCGTCGATCGTCATCCCTTGTACTGACAGCTGGGACATGATTCCTTCGTAGTCGTTCAGGTGAGTCGTGATCGAGTCGGATTCTTTCATCCGCAAGTTGTAAAGGCGACGTATCAAGTAAATCTTTGTAGCGGCCACCTTCTTCTCATATGTGTCCGACAGCGTCTTCCATAGTTCTTTTGCTGTCGTACACGATTGAACCGTGTAGTACACGGATTCCGTCAGATGCATCCGAATGGTAGCGTGGGCTACCCGGTCCAGCTTCATCCATACTTCCGGCTTGTATGTTGCCGGAGCAGTGTCATGCTCTATTGGATCGATCTGGCCGCGGACTATGAGATAGTCGTGCATCTGCTCCTTCCAGAAGTTGAAGTTCGTCCTGTCGAACTTCCTTAGACTCATCTCGGATGAGCCGGATGTCGAAGCCATTTGTCGAGAAGGCTCGTCCGTAGTTTTTTCCGAAGTGGTTACGACCGTGGGTGAGTACGACTGCACTGCAGTCTACCTGGAATGCGGTCTAACCGAGTTGAACATGAACATGAAGGGGTTTACGGTTCTACTCGGAGTGGGCACGAGCACGACGGCTCTGTCTGAAGTGAGTACGAACCGTGTTATTGAAGTCCGAGTCGAAATCTGATTATTACGCCTAGTCCGCGGAAGAATGAGTCGTTCTGACTCTTCTGATGCGGATTTCGACCAAAGTACTTCTACACAGAGTGAGCACAAGCCTCTGGCTCTGCCCGAAGTGTGTACAAAGCACTATCAAAGAGTCGTTCTGACTCTCGCCTAGTCCGCGGAAGAACGAGTCGTTCTGACTCTTCTGATGTGGATTTCGGCAAAAGTACTTCTACACTGAGTGAGCACAAACCTCTGGCTCTGCCCGAAGTGTGTACAAAGCACTATCAAAGAGAGTACGACTATTGAAATCACGATCTAATCGTACACTGCACGGATTAGATCACGATAGAGCGTTTTACTGCAGATTGCGGTAAAACGGTCGTAACTCCCTGTGGGTTGCTCCAAATCCAGTGTCGTAGATTACATCCTCTCCCTAACGTTGAGGCGAACACAATGATGTGCTGCACAACGGAAGACGTCGCAGAAAACTCTCAGAAAGCTTGAAGCTTTAGTCGCCGGTCAGAAAGTTACGGATGGTCGTAACTGTCTTGAATCTTCTCCAAACCACACGCTCTTGACATCCACACTGAGTTGAATACAGCAGGAAGATAGTAGCAGCAGATGACAGCTTGCAACGGACGAACCCGCGCTCTGATACCAAATGTTGGGGGAGACCATCAGGCGGAACAAGGCACTAACTTCCAGCAGTATGTTGGAGATGTCAAGAGGTAGATTAGAACAGAGAGAAGATCAGATCTAAAGGAGGAGGCTTCAGATGTGAGACAGTGAGAAGTGGCGGCAAAAGTACAAGAGAGAGTGAGAGAGATAGATAGGCACAACAATAGAACTTCTATTCATAGGAGTTGGAGTAACCTACTTTGGACGGTCATACAAGCTTGGTATTTATACCCCCAAGTTAGGGCTTAAGCCTTTTCGGCTTATTACAAATCTGACCCGTTCACTTATGGACAGTGTGAACACGGCCATTAGATGCCCGTATTCGACAATACTATCTTAAATCAAATTGTTCTACCCCACCTCCAATTCAAGTTGCCAATGGACTAAACTATGAGGTAAAAGTTATTTTGGACTCGAAAGTAATGTGTAAGAAATTATACTACCTCGTGGACTATGTTAGATACATGATTAAAAATAGAATTTGGAAACCTACTAAAAATATCACTAATACCCATGAACTAGTACAAATTTAATCGCCGTTATCTTGATAAACCAAATCCTAGTTCATGCATTGCAAATCATGGAACTCATCATCAAAGGAGGTAATGATGTCACAAGCACATGATAAAAATGTTATTCTCAAGATTCAAGCTAATATTTATCACCTACTAATAAAAGTATATAGTTCTAACTATCACCTAGTAATAAAAGACGCATGTGTGCATGCATGCCGAATGACACTCATGCAATCAACCCTTACTCACTATATATGCGGAAGTTGTGGCAGTATTAAACCAATCCAATTTAACACTAGCCAACTTCAACACCCTTGTACTCCATAATGTTTGATCTTTAATGAAGCATTTAGTTGGGTTTGGATTTCTTGGAGCAGCTTGTAGTTAGATGAGCAAAACCTTTGCATATATAGCATTGGTTTGATAGCCCAAAATATTTAACTTGTTAAATGTGAAGTCCTCTTATCAGGACGATTTGTATGACTCTAGAGAGGCCAAATATACTTAAAATTAGTATTTGGATTGATGGAACACCATAAGATGTTTTTAGTTTACTAGTTAAAATAAATAATTGTTATTTCTTTCTATATCCATAACATGTGCATCAGTTGCTCTTTGAAGGAGGGCAAGGAGTTTCAGGGGAGTCCCTCTTAAGTGGAAGTAGAAGAGCTATCTTCATTCTGAGTTGATTTTCATCCTCTTCTCAACCCTATTGTTGCTTTCAATGATGGGTCGTTGTACAAAGTCTTTGATACCTTTTTGTGAGTACTTATATAATCTCCATTTGGCAATTTTCTTTATCATTGAATTTTCTGAGTTCATAGTTGTCATAGACACGAATTGTGAACTAATGCAGAGCATCACTTACGGAACTACAAATGATGCTAAAATGATACATATAAATGGATTGTAAGGAATTAGTTAGGGGATGGAGATTGATAGAGAGTATATTGATAGCAATGGAATAGTTTGAATCAAGAATAAGTTGAACTAATTAGATATCCTTGAAACCAATAGTAAAATGTAAAAATGTCTTTCAAAAGAAAATATAAGTATAAATTATTTATACAAAGACATTACTTGTATAACTTCTAATACTACCAAACATTAATAAGAATTTTTTGTTTGGTAAAAGCGAATATTTATGCTACCAAACGTGTGCAATAAATGGGGAGTAAATAAGAAAGAAAATGTAGATGAAAAATAAAAAGAAGTGTAACAATGTAAATTTGGAGTTGCAGCCTCCAAAAATTATTTCTTTTACTGGTGAACTCAAGCTTATAATAATGATTATGTTCCTTTTTGTTTGAATCACAATTATAATTATGTCTATCTTTATTAAACTCGTGTTTACGATAACAATCATCTATGCCTTCATGGAGTCATGTTCATGATCCTCTTATTGTTTTATAGTCAACTCATGGTAATGACAACATTAATTATATCTTTATTTATCGAACCTTTCCCTTGTGCATGCTTCCATTTTTTGTTTAACAATTTGATTTTAATACACTTTATCTTTATCTCCTTCTTTAATACACTTTATCTTGCTCTTTTTGTTTTCTAATTAAATTTCTCTTCCTAACAATAGATTAATCAAGTAATATATTGTTGAAGACTCCAACATATTTTAGTTCTTGAATCATTTTAACCCTAGGCCTCATGTTTAAGAAGCTCCAAAACATGCCTCGATATCTCCTTTTTGTTATTTTTTGTTTTATTAAAACATATTGGGAACAATATTTTGTATAATATCATTGGCCTTTAATAATATGGCTTGATCTATTTCAAAGATTAATGAGGAAATCTCTACACCTTCTATCTCCATTATATTGTGCTTAGCTAATCAGAGCCTCTTCAACAAAGCACCTTTTATTTTACCTCAAGAAAAGTTTATATGACCAATATATTCTTTGTTTAAAAATATTTAAATATATTGAACTTCATCTTGGAGTTTCCATTAAGAATTGTAGGTATCAGGCTATTAGTATTAATCCAATTGTTAATTAGGCTAATAATCTCAAATTATAAATATAAAGTAAGGTACAAGCAGCGATGTTAAAGAATCACTTGAAATTATTTAATAGAAAAATACCAAAATCCTAAAAGAACTTCAAGAACTAGAGATTCAAGAACCTGAAAATTATCAAAATCTTAAAAGAGATTCAGGGCCCAGCACGTAGCATCCGCACCAGCATCTTGACCCACATGACCTGCCACGAGAGCATACCGCTTCTTTTACAAAGTCGGACCTGCCACGAACAGATACATCAGAGTAGAGCTAGGGCAAGAAACAATATACGTATGAATGTACGTATGAATGTACGTATGAATGTACGTATGAATGTACGTATGTACGTATGAATGTACGTATGTACGTATGAATGTACGTATGTACGTATGAATGTACGTATTCTTGCACGTATGAATGTAGAGGAGGGCAGACCTTATCCCTGTGCGGAAGCGCAGCCATGGCTTCTTGGGCTTGACTGCCTCTCCTTCATCCCTCTTCTGCATTCGCACGCACACAGAGAGCCATGGCCATGTGCCTTCCCGCTTCGCAGCTCTTGATTCGGCAGGGTGCCTCTGTTTCCTGCAGCAGCTCGTCCTTCCAGCCCCGATCCTGCGCTTCCTCGCGGATCAGAAGAGGGAGCAGACCCGAGCTCTCCTCCAGGTTCTCTTCCTTCCCCTCCCTTCCCTTTTTCTCCGCATTCTACCACACCGCTCGCTTCAGGACTCAGGGCCTCCAGAAAATGGAGCTCAATCTGCGTTCTTGATGGGCAAATTTGTTGCCCAAATGCTTCTAATTCATGCTCTACCTCGCATGGGGAATGAAAATCCTGTTTTATATGCACTTGTCTGACTGCGCCTGCATTCATTGGCACATTCATACACACAGATACACACGCACACACCCATACATGTAATTCATACATACGTGTGTGCATACATAGCCAAACATCCGCATATGCAGTACATACATTACATAAGCACATACGTGCATCCACACATTCAGACATGCATACATGCATACACATCCAGATATGTCGTAGGCAAACCAAATACAGTGACAGAAAATAGGTGTAAATTGGAATGCCCAATTACTGCCATCGACAGTTTTAACATGCGATCCTTTTCGCTTTTGATATAACTCAATGTGAAAATGGGTTTGGCATCATCTATCTATCGGTCTATATTTTGTGGATGATTTGTCGATGAGCCCTTATCCACATTTTAGGTTCATAAGCACACATTGCAGCATCTCCCAAGATCGATAATCAATCGTGCTATATAGGGTTTTTATATCTATTCTGCATAACTCTTTTATGGCTATGACCTGCATTGTCGGGCAATCCTCCTGAAATGTGATCACGATTACATTCATCATTTGCTCCATTGGTTGCTTCGCACTTTGAAACTTCAGAAAACGTTTTCTTTTTTCTTCTCTGTAGATTTGGCCCATGGGCAAGTGTGAAGGACCCCCTAGAAGTGAAGCCCAAAAAGCTGACTCTTCAGAAGGGAATGCTTGTTGAATTTCGCAAGGATTCTGGTAGAACACTTCTGGGTGTAACACAGAACCAAGAAGGGAAGCGAAATTGGTGTGTTCTTGATCAGGTGATCACCGTCTCCACATGCAAAATTGTACTGATATTTGGTCATGCTATCACTATCCATCATTGCATCAACCTTTTTTTTTTCATAACATTGGCTTTTTTTGAAAATGTTTTGCTTGCATAAATCCGATCCTGTGATATAGAGCCTCAAAAGGAACACAGTAAGGAGAAACCAAATGTGTTCTCATTAGAGATAGTCAATCCGTTGAAAGACCATAAAAGAATCTAAAATTATCAATGTAATGTTTAAAAATATTGAACAAGATCTAGGGAATGCCATTGCATCATTACATGACCCTATTCTTTACAAGGTTGCTGCAAGAGGCCCAAATCAAGCACACTCTAGACGTTGTAGAGGGATTTTGGCCGGCCGAAATTGCAATTTGCATCATTTTACACGTGTGAGGGTAGAAAGATTATAGAGAGAGTACAGAGCTTATATGAGAAGATATATAGCATCATTGTTTGAGATTGAGTATGATTCTGCAAGCAGTTCAACATCGATGTCGTACTATATCATCCCATTATCCACTCATGTTCTGCCTCTCTGGAACATTTAATTAGTTTGTACATTCTTTCCTCCAAATCACCTGTATGCATGGTTCCTGAATAATCTTACTTTGATCACAGCCTGTTTATGTTACAATTCAATGCTACTTCAATTTACCAGATTTACGTGAATATAGGATTTGATCTTGTAGTATCATTGTGGGCACTTGAAGATGTTAATATATATTTCGTCTCATCACCTTCCAATCCCTGTTTCTAGTGCACGGCATCATGTAACATGAACCGTAGGAACCTTAAAAATAGCACAAGCTAAATATGGCAATGCCATCTGCAAGGCCAAAACATTTTCATGTAATCCTCATTTTTTGTTATTATCTGTCATGTTTCTATTCTCCTGATAATGTTAAATCTTGTCGTCATCGTAATCATCTAGATTCTGCTGTTTTAACATGAGTGATAACATTCAGTCAATAAAGAAAAGGTAAATAATGATATATCTTTTTTTAATGTGTTGGAATCCACAAATTAGCAATGAGGAATTTGTGCTTGTTTAGAGTCTAATGCATCAGTTCCAGCAGCTATTATAAATTTTCCTATGTTGTCTTGAAAAAATTTCATAAGCCACACTCACCTATCTAATAAGCAAATTTCAAATCTAGTTCAGAATGCGGAAACAAACATCGTACGGCCAAATCAAATCAATCTTATTGTTCCAGGATCTGATAATTATAATCTTGGAGATGTGAACCAACTGCTTCAAGAAATAGAGCTCTTGCAGGTACTTTCAATTGAATGTATTTGCCACACCGAATTTAAGAGAAATTGGTGAAAAGACCACTGGAAATTTTTGTGCATTTTAGGACCCTACACTTCTAGAAATGGCTTGGGAGGAGCTATTGTTGAAAGAAAAGATAGTCGATATAGAAGAAATGGCATTGGTAAGTTCTATTTTCTGCATAATTTTCTTTTGGAATTTTATTATTTACTGCTCAGATTTTTTAATTATTTCGTCCCAGACTTTGTATGGCAACGCTAGTCCGGACAAGTGTTATAGTGCATACCGACTACTTGCATCATATCCACATTATTTCAAATGCAAAGATGGTGGATATTCCCCAAAATACGAACCGCGCACTCCCTCACAGGTCCTAAACTTTTTAGCAATATTATCAATTTTGGTTTCTCTCTATTTTTAGAGGTCTAGTCACCCACAACTCAAGTTTTAGCACATACATTATTCAATTTTCAAAGCTATAAAGCGATCTTTATTCTCTAACATGTAGATAATGTTTTCAGTAAGTATACTTGTTGTGAAGAATGATTAAGCAGGGAAACTATGAGTCATACTTGGAAGCCTTTTAATGTAACTAGTGCTGTGTATTTTGGCCTATTTTATGGAAAGGATAGATGTTGTCAGTAAGTAGAAATAGACCATATGAATGATTGTGCAGTAGGAAAAACAGTAGTGAAAGAACAGGACTTGTATATGGCCGTTGATACTTTTGAGCTTTTGTCCAGGTGAAGGATCTCCAAATTCAGAAACTGCAAGAGGAGAAAGCTCAGAAAAATCTCATAGAATTTGTGGAACATGTAAAATCATCAATACACCTGCCATTGGAAGACAAAATAAACCGGGTCCAATGGGATTCAAATGAAGCATTCGCAATCTACTTGGAATCCCTTAGAGTATTTGCTTTAGAGACATGCAAATCATCAGAATTGCGAAATACTGCAATACAGGTCTGGATGCATGGCCTTATAAATCTTAAAAATCGCTAGCTTCTTTTATACTGATTGAACAATTTGCCGTGTACTCTCTCTTTGTCTCTCTCTCTTTCTCACTACTTATTGCTTTTTATTGTGAATATGGTTCAACAGGTATTGGAGGCATTAAAGGTCAACAAGACCCCAGCTAGTGCTGTAAATTTGCTGGTTCAAATGGGATATTTCCAAACCCATGAGAACCTTCACCTTCTTAAGCTAGACATACCCATAGATTTTTCTACCATGGCTCTTGCGGAAGCGGAAACTATTAAAACCAAACCCCCTGACGATGTTGACATGGTCTGACAACTGTTTTTCTTTCTTGAAGTAGCGATATTATTCACAGTTCTTCATGGTTGTAAACTCCTGCTGTCCTTTATTTTCTACCACAGGATATAAGAGTTGATCTAACTGCATTACGTGTATATACAATTGATTGCGAAGATCCAGATGAGGTATATGAACATGTCTGAAACCTAAATTTGTGTCTCAGAATTCTCTAACAAGTTTTCTCCATGGTCTTAGATAGATGATGGGCTTAGTGCAGTCCAATTACCAGATGGTCGTGTAAAATTATGGATACATATAGCTGATCCTACGAGGTGGATTGGATGGAAGAGCACATTGCAGAAGTAGGTGAGGTTTTACTTATATTAATTGAATCAAAACTGAGATGCAGCCATCATCACAGTTTCTGATTTACTTACAGAGAGGCAAGCCAGCGATGTACATCTATATATCTACCAACAATGACAATACCAATGTTCCCTAAAGATTTAAGCATGGAGCTTATGAGCTTAAGACAAGGACAGTGTTGTTCAGCTGTCAGTGTATCTGTAACGTTATCATCTGATGGCAGGTGCG
Source organism: Azolla pinnata (assembly GCA_037176905.1). Taxonomy (NCBI): domain Eukaryota; kingdom Viridiplantae; phylum Streptophyta; class Polypodiopsida; order Salviniales; family Salviniaceae; genus Azolla; species Azolla pinnata. The sequence continues at coordinate 9,439 of JBBBWG010012313.1, forward strand.
GCTGATAGTAGTTTATTTCTATTTTTTTTTTTCTTTCCTTATCTTCAAGTCAATGCAAGATCAGGAAAAACTCTAGATGCTATGGCACCAGAAAACTTGTTTTCATTGATTTTTTTATGTTTGATCTGTTCCAAGCAGTATTGCAGAGAGTAAAATAGAAAACTCAACAATATTGCAAACTTACAAGATGTCCTATGCAGCCGCGTCAGAGCTGCTTTCCTTTGATTTAGAGGAGGAAGTGGACTTGTCTCTTCTATATAAGGCTGCTTTGCTTCGTAGGAGATGGAGACATGCAAATGTAAGGAGCATAGTAATTGGGGTTCTATATTTCAACACTTTCTCTCAGGATTCAGGACACTGCGCTCATAATGAACAACTTTCTTGTGTTTTATGAATGTGCCAGGGTGCATTGGACTCTTTTTTACCAAATGTGAATGTTCGTGTGAAAGATGAACAAACCGCGAATCCAAAAATAACAGTTTCTGTTGATGATCCGTCTGATCCATCCACGATATTAGTAACAGAGATGATGCTCCTTTGCGGGGAGGTCATCGCAGAATTTGGTTGTAGGAAGGGGATAAGGCTTCCTTACAGGGGACAGGGTGCAAATGAAGATGCAAAAGAAGGATTGCAATTGATACCGGAGGGGCCAGCAAGGGCAATGGCATCCATTCGATGCATGTTGCCTGCAGAAATGAGCTTCCAGAAGTCTTTGGAGCATGCAGTTCTTGGACTTCCTGGCTATGTACAATTCACTTCCCCTTTACGTAGATACTCGGATCTCTTGGCTCATTACCAGGTGAGTACTAATCTTTCCAATCGGTCAGCTATGGTTTGGTGATGGTATTCATTACTGTTGCTTACAACATGTTAATTTCATCGAGTGTAACAAAGTCTATCTGGAATAGCTGTGATGTTTTGGAGCTGGCACATAGTAACACCTCGTTGGAATATAAGTCCCTTTTTCATTCATGTGTTGTGAAAGTATTTCATATGATACAACAATAGAGAGTAAGCTTTGACCTTAACAAGAGTCCCTATAAAATGTTAGTTTCATGGAGTGCAAGAAAAAGTCTAGCTGGAAGAGTTGGCTGTGATCTTTTGAAGCTGGAATACCTAGGTCCCTCACCTTTAGAATAACATTCATTAGAATGCTGTAAAGTAACATTTTTCCATATCGATTTTGTCGAATGCCTAATCATGCATATAATGCCTTTTTTCTCCATTTGGCCAGGTGAAAGCTGTACTTCGAGGTGAGGATCCTCCAATCCCAGCTAGCTTACTCGAAGCATCCGTAGCTACAGCAAATAGCAGAACCAAAATCGTCAAGAGGCTTCGATCTGATAGTGAACGTTATTGGGTTCTAGAGTATCTACGAAGGGAGCCATCTGACCGGAAGTATCGTGCATGCGTTCTACGGTTGGAGAAGGATGACAGTGCAACCATCTTTCTTTCCGAGGTTTGTTCTTTAACATCAAGAAGAGGATTTGGCAAGTGATTTTTCACATGCAAAACTAGCTGCATGCACATAATAGAGAATACACATTTGAAAAAATGCTGCTGCATTTTCAAGATCTGAATGCCTTGTGTGGTGGGTTTTTTTCAGGTTGGAATTCAAAACATAATGTACTTAAATTCGCGAAGGAAAGAGGGTGATGAGTTTTATGTTCGCGTAATCGATTCACAGCCACGAAAGAATCTACTGTCTTTGAAGGAGGCCTGATCTGGATGGCCTCAGATTGGATGTCTTTCCGGACAAATTCACATGATTTTGTGAAAAGCAAAATGAGTTCATTAGATGCAGGAATAGTCGGAGTAAACACATGAATCAAAATTGTATCAAATTCAAGTTGCATTGCTTGGAGACGGGGAACATAGGAGCCCTCCTTAACATTTATAATGAGCACATTCTTTGTCGGTTGGTTCTTACATGTCCACATGAACTTTGAGCTTGTTGAGAAACCAAATCAGAGGAGAAGTTGGTTACACAGATGTATATGACTCGTAAAGTAGATGTGTATAATTCTGACTCGTTAATTTCATGAACATGCACAAGCATTCTTTATCACATTTCATTGATGCCAATGCTGTATTCTAAAGACACAACTCTCCATCTCATACTCATACATATCTCTCAAAGATTGCAGATTTTTCCATAAACCCACAAACACATTGGAACAATACTCGCTTTCAATTCAATGTTAAAAAAGCCTGCTTGAGAGAAGGGCAAGATTGAAAAAAAAAGGACAAATTTTCTCTGCTGTCAAATCTCTGAGATAACATCTTCGTATCTCCTGAGCCTATCCATTCCAATGATCAATATGCCACATCTTTACACAATGACTGTACAGCACAAATGTAGAGAAGATATCTCAACAAGACGATAATTTTTCTCATTTCAGCCAGTTAAAGTCGAGTTTAGTCGACAACACATATGCGCACAAACTCTGATTGTATTTCTACATAAGATAAAGAAGAAGAGCCTTTAGAAGTACAGTTAATAGGGCCACAGGTACTCTAAAACCAGCAGGTTATCTACAACCAAGGATTACCAGCAAAACTGTTATAATGCTCAACTCTCAACTCGCCTCAGTAATGAAAAATCCAAGACCAAAAAAACTCAATAGAAACAGCAATTACAACGTGATATTATTGCTGCTTGCACTCAGGAGGTTGCTCCCCTGTAGAAGCCTTCTGCCCACCCTGTAGATAGGGAGAAAAAGTAGCAAATGAACAACGTTAATATTCAACAAGTTCCGTAAAGATTGGATAAAACTTCAATAATTTTACCCAGAATACCCACCTTTGAACGAGGTGCAGAAGGCTGCAAACAAGACATAATTGTGTTAGATAGTACTCACAGAGCACAAACAAGTAAATATGATAATATCATACCAGAAGAACCTACCTTCCTCCCTTTAGTTGGTTTTTCTTCTTCTTCTTCTTCTTCATCCTCATCGTCGTCGTCGTCCTCATCGTCGTCCTCATCATCATCATCATCTTCTTCATCTTCTTCATCTTCTTCTTCATCCTCATCATCCTCTTCCAATTCTTCCCCTTGCAAAGCTTCACCAGTAAACCACGATACAGCATGTGGGATAATTTTATCACGGATTGTGGATCTGCAGGACAAAATTATGTAAGAAAGCTTACAATCATTGAAAAGTAATCAATAGACATGCGCATATAAGATCTCCTGGAAAGAGATGAAAATAAGCATTACACCATTTAAAACAGGTTTTGAGGATTCACACGCATAATTGATTGGCTGATCCATAGCATATAAACATCACGTTAAGCTGTGAATTTTCATTCTTAACCTATACATAATTTTAAAATAAATACTGGCAGGCCTTATTTCTCTATTTTTTGCAGCATTAACTGATCCTTAGGAAGCATTACTAATAGATGTCTTACCGATAAATTCCCAAGTATGATAAAGTTTAAAAGAAAGCAATCCAGAAAAGTATGATCCCCATAAAGTCTCATTGTTGCTACGTACCCTATGTCATAATCTTGTTCCATGACATCTTGTAGCTCCTCCACCTGAAAGTGATTGACCAATGACTACAATAAAAATCTAGAAAAAGAGAAGTTTCCCTACAAGCACTAGGAGAAGACAAAATACCATATGTGGATCTATGTCTTCATGATCATCAGGTACTTGCGGAGGGCTAAAGAAGTTGAAAAAGCTCTCACAATCTTCCGTCTTAGTTATCGGCTTTGCATTCTTGCCCCCTTTCTTCGGCTTCTTTCTCAAAACTTTTTGAGTGAGATTCTTTCCAGGGTACCATTCAATCTCCGTCCTGTTGAAAAGAGATGAAATCATTATTAACAAAAACCACTAGAACTATGATGAAAAACTAGCACCAGGACAGTATTGAAAACAATGAAGAATGAAAATACCCAATAGCCCGCTCAAGGATTGGTTCATCCTCTTCAATCATATGATATGTTTTTGTTAGCTAAGTAAGGAAAAAGAGACCATGAGCTCAAATATCCAAATCTTATCAATCTACAAAACTAAAAATTGAAAAACTGGATCTGGTCACATACCACCGTGTTTTTGAAGTATGGATTGGTATCAAAATAGAAATCCAATTTAAATCCTTTGGGATCATTGATCTTTGACCACCTGATATCTTTTAAGTACTTCAGAGCATCTTCATCCCGCTCAGTGATCTACAAACTAACATGGAGTCAATGGGAAAAGAGATGATAAGGACAGACTATAAGCCTTTAACAAGAAGACTCCTTACCTGCATCGCCAAAGTCTCATGCGCCTTCATTGCACTAGACCAAAATTCTGGAACACCCTTCTCTGCCAAAAAAGAGAAAGAAAATCCATCAGATTCAATGTCTTCATTCAACTCAACTAAACCCTGCACAATTACCTTCTGTTTCTTTTGCATCAGCTGCTTCTGTGGATTCTTTGGTGGCAACTCCATCAACCTCTGTGATGCCATTTACAATCTCATACCTCTGTTTGCACAAGTAGCATTGTTAAAATGATTATACAAAACATCAATCCATCATGCTCAAGCCCTTCAATCAATATCAACATGCAAAATGCTTCGCAATACCACAAAACGTATGTAGAAATTTGCCCACCTTGGAATACAAGGGATCGTACAACTTCTGATACCGAGTCTCTAAAGCATCTCTCTCTTCCAAAAACTTTTTCTCCAACTCGTCATGTTCACCCTACAAAGATGCTAAGATCAGAATAAGGAAATAGAGCATCTCCCACTTACACAAGAAATCTATCTACAATATTTCTGTGATTCAATTACCTGGATCTCCTGAAGTGCTGATACCCGCTTCCTTACACTCGGAGAAAGAGCTTCTAACAGGCTTGCTTGCTGTCCAGCAAGGCCTTGTATCTTATTCTGAAATTCCAGAAACACTAAGAAAAATCTTCTATGTAAAATGAAAGGATAAAATCAAATTATACACCTAGATACCTTCAAAACATTCACGAGCCCAGCTCGATCAAGACCTAAAGGCAGAAAAAATTCAGACTTGAATTAGTGTTTCTTAAGGGAGTGACTGCTTTGAATTTAGGAAAGAGCTTTCAAACAGAACTCCATCATATGATCACTGGAAATTCTTCCAGGTAACAAAGTGTCTCTAGAAACCTAGAAACATCTAGAGATAATGAAGAATCCGCAAAAGAACTAGCAGTTTATAAGAGAAGAAAAGAAAAGGAGAAAAAACATTCAGTAAAGACAAATCCTCGGGAAAAGTAAGTCATAATCACTCCGTTGTAATGGATACAGCAACAAAATGCAAATGAAAAGACGGTTTGAATTGAAGATACACATGCCCTGAATCCCCGAGATATTTCTCACATGGAGCTGCTGGAATCTCCTGCTTGGAAAACAGAGATCTTGAGAAAGACTTCAGAACGGAGAGGAGACACACACAGACAATCTCCATTCAAAGACTGGTGTACAAAGAATCTCCAAACAACAAGCCGTAATAAAATATTCTATTCCAGTACTGAATCACCGTATCACCAAACCCAGATTGAGATTTAGAAACTACTAAGGATAGCTTAACCATATTTTATTATAATCTAACCATTCGTGGAGCTTCCACACATATGCAGGCAGAGAAGAGACACACAAACAATCGCCATACTATGGAGCTACACACAGAGCCTCTAAATAATACGGCATATATATAAGGACTCATATCCCTTAAACATAAAATCTCAATGCAGTAGATGTTGCAATATGACACTCACACTACTGATTACAACCAAATCATCGTCATCAGCAGAAGCAACAGCAGAACGCAACTACCTCGGAACTAGCTCTAGAAACTACTACTGTGGATGTTTTAGCATATTTCACACTGGTCTGAGAATCTATGGAGCCTTGACATCTCCTCTTGTCCAACGCAACCATCTATTTCCATTAATAAAGATTCATACTAGCATTGATGGGGTGCACTGTACGAATTGAACCAGCATGAGCTACTAGAAATTGTTCTCTGCTTATTTAAGTTTCCATACAATATTGAATCTTTGCCTCAACCTATATACTTGACGAGCATATTGTAGTACAAACTACTACAAAGCTGACCTCATATCTACCAACATTGAGACGTCTCTTAGCGTCCCTCCCTTAATAAGAAAAGACACAAACTTCTTCAGTTGTCCCCACAAGAGGATTCAGTGCGATGGACAAGATTGCTCTTTACAGCAGAAATAGATATGTAGCAAAGTGAAGACCAAACACTACCACTCGGCTGCGACATATTCTCATGTGCTCCTCCAATTTCTAGATCTTTTCTATGGCTGACAATGATCAAAGGCAACCATTTGGGCCAAGGAAAAAAGAAACAACGTTGTCGTTTCCTTTCTGCCGTGAAAATGCAGACCAAATGTGAAAAAACAGCTCCAATGATAAATCATACATTCTAGCAGAAACGGACACAACACACCCGATCTCATAGGAACTTCAATGTTTCGGTTTAATTTCTCAAGCTTCTCAGGGCTTCTAGGTTCCAGGATGGTTGGGTTTGCGTTAGGACTACAAGATGGACCCGCGAAGCTAAGAACTTGCAGAGGATACAAGTATGTTCCCGCCCATGGGGCTGCTGATCCATCCTTTCGGGTTACGATCCGAGTCATAGGGTTTCAGGACGAAACATGCCGTTCAAAACCAGCTGTTTTCCAGGTTTTGGACATTGAGTTTTTGAGCTTCTATGATTTTAGGCGCGCAGATTTCTCGATCGCAGGGTTCTGGCGGTTTAGGGCTTTTTACCGTTTGAGCAGGAGCATGCTCCGCTGTAAGGTTATTACACTCGATGTTATCGAGAGCTGCTGAGCGTTTTAGGGTTTTCACAGCTGCGCTCAGTGCTATTTGAATTGGGAGTTGAAGCCGAGGCGAGGAGAGACGGTCACGGATGGGCCTGCCTGAGGAAGACAGAGAAGGAGGCATACCTGGAAGAGATGATTGGAGATCAGACACTGAGATGGGCTGCTCGGAGCCGTTGTCGACATGCTCGCTCATCGTGGCTATGGCGACGGAGAGCTTCAGACGGACAAGAGATAAAGACAGAGAAGAAATACGGGGAGAGTTAGGGTTAGGGATTGGGGTTAAATAGTGGTCCCAAAACAAACCAGAAATTAGGGTTAGGGTTAGGGTTAGGGTTAGGGTTAGGGTTAGGGTTGGGTTAGGGTTAGGGTTAGGGTTTTTGACACGGATCGATTTCTTCGTCCAAACCCTAACCCTAATCCCTCGGGCATCATTCCGACCATTGGCAGGATGGCAGGGGCTGTCCGGAGATTTGGGTCGAAACCCTGGCCAGATTAGGGTTAGGGTTTTTGACACGGATCGATTTCTTCGTCCAAACCCTAGCCCTAATCCCTCAGGCATCATTCCGACCATTGGCAGGATGGCGGGGGCTGTCCAGAAATTTGGGTCGAAACCTTGGCCAGATTAGGGTTACGGTCGTCACAACCCTAGTGAGATTAGGGTTACGGTCGTTCAAAACCCTGGCCAGATTAGGGTTACAATTGTCAAAATCGTGGCCAAAGTAGGTCTACAGTTGTCGAAACCCTAGCTAGTGAGATTAGGATTGCGGTTGTCAAAATCGTTTCCAAAGTAGGGCTACGATCATTGAAACCCTAACCAAATTAGGATTACAGTCGTCGAGTCCTAGCTAGATTAGGGTTATGATCATCACAACCCCGATGATATTAGGGTTATAGTCATTGAAACCCTCACAAGACTAGGATTACCATCGTCGAAATCCTAGCCAGATTAGGGTTACAGTCGTCAAAACCCTAGCTAGAGAGATTAGGACTGTGGTTGTCGAAATCGTTGCCAAAGTAGGGCTGTAGTCGTCAAAACCCTAGCTAGATTAGGATTATGGTTGTCGGAATCCTGGCCAGTTAGGGTTACGGTCATCGAAATCCTAGCAAGATGATTAGGGTTACAATCATCAAAACCCTCGCGAGATTAGGATTACCATCGTCGAAATCCTAGCCATATTAGGCTTATAATCGTCGAAAACCCTGGCTAGATTAGGTTTACAACCCTTGAAGAGATTAGGGTTATGATCATCGAAACCCTAGCGAGGGATCAGGAGGTTTTGATGCCCTATAAAGTCTCGAGATGAAAATCCACGAGGATGTCCTCCATCGAATCTACACTTATTGTTTTGACCAATCCGAATATTACAATTTGTGTAGCTTGATTGGAGCTCTCTTATTTTTGTGTGATAGCGCCAATGATGTTATGTATTTTCGCGCCTCTTGCGTTTGTAGTTCAACTGTTTTCTCCTTGTTCGTGCATAGTCGATTGCTTCATATTAGATTCATACATTTCTCACGTCCATCTGCCCAAGCACATCGAACTTGTTGGCCAAGTGTGTTTCCAAGAGATTCCTTTCCACATGCCCATGGAATTTGAACAACCAAGATTCGTATCACCCTTCTAGGAAATTCGATGCTTCTCGCAAAGTCTGATTGGGGATAGCACTTAATGCAGCTACTTGGGGAATCTGGTCGATGGAGATTCCCTCGATGCTCGAGTAGAGGAGATAACTGGGAAGAAGATGGACGAAGCTGACTATTGATTCCGTAATTGGTGTTGTTTACCTTGATTAGTGAACCCTTGTATTTATACAGTGCCTGGACTCCTGCAAGTCACAAGAGGGCCTTTCATGCAGGGCAGATATGCATGTAGAGGCTTTTAGAACATCAGAAAGGAATATTACATATATGTATGTTGCCATTTATATTATAACATTGTGTTTGATTAATCGGTCACAATAATCGGTACTTCAAACAAGGTTGTAGGTTCAAAACTTGTTTATATGGAAATTGATCACCATGCTCTTAATAAATTTATAATTAATCATGATTATCTTATAACTCATGTTGAGGATTTATTGGATTCAATTGGTAATACTAAAATACTTAATAAGATTGACTCGTTATGATCACTATGAATTTTAAGTTTTATAATTCAGTCTATGTAATGTACCTGTCACATTTATGATGTTGATGAATGATGTGTTTCATCCAATATTAGGGGAGTTTGTTGTTGATTTTCTCGATGAAATATTAGTGTTTAGCAAGGCCCTTCAGGATGAATGCATAACTCATTTACATATAACATTTGGAATATTAAAGGACCATTCACTATATATCCATGAAAGGAAAACCTTCTTGTGTTAAGTGATGATTGAGTACTTAGTCCATCTAATATTTTCTGAAGGGGTAGGAATGGATCCTTCAAAGTTCTCGATTATTCTGAGTTGGTCAGTGCTAGTAATGTATCATAATTAAGATCCTTTTTCGGATTGTCAAATTTTTATCACAAATTCATTTAGAGATATGCCTCCTTAGTTGTACCTTTGACTATAAGGGTGAAGTCAGGGGTAGTATACAATTGGACACTTGCAAGACACCGCATTTGATCAACTGAAGAACGTTGTAGCTTCTGCGCAAGTGTTAAAGGTTATAGACCCACAGTTTCCCTACATGCTAGAGAAAATTATCTTAAAAAATACCATTCAAATTCTAATCTTAATTGTGCATTTAATTGCTATTGTTAAAGAGATACATAAAGTTACTATAATAAAATGTATTATGGTTGATTGTGTGGCCTAATGGACAAGGCCCTCGCCTTTGGAGTAGGAGATTGTGGGTTTGAGTCTCACCATGATCGAGGTTTTAATAATTATCAAAATTTGTTTAATATGTCTTATAACTAGGAAAATGATATTGAATATAATAGAATATGATTATGATTTGTTATCTGGGCTAATAGAGAATTCTTTCATGTCAAGAGTGAGAGATTCTAGGCTTAAGAAAATTTAAAATAATTTATGTAAAAAAGTGAAATCACATTTAATATTGTAATGTATAAGAAACGTAGGTAGATGTAAGCAAGATCAATACTATGTAACATATACAAGATGTAGATTAGATGTTGGCAGAATTCTATTAGATTGGAGCCGAAACAACCTCCCCTTGTTCTTGAATACATCCTTCTTTATAGGCAATTCTTTGGTTGTTATTTCTAAGAACCTATTCGGTTACTAGCTGTTATCTGGCCATCTATATTTGGCCATCTTGCAGAACTGTAACTGTATGGATCCGCTCTAAGACTTGTCGGAGGACCTCGATGTGTTGCTGCCAAGACTGAGTGTGTACCAATATGTCGTCCAGGTACACTAATACAACTCCTGCTGTGATCAAATCTTGAAATATGTTGTTGGCCATCCTCTGAAATGTACTGCCTGCATCTGACAGGCCAAATGACATGCGTTTGAATTGGAACAATCCTCGATTCGTCCGAAATGCAGTTTTATGAGCATCTCGCTTATCCAGCGGTATTTGCCAATATCCGGACGCCAAATCTAAAGAGGTGAAATACTTCGATTGCCCTAATTGGTCTAATAA
>JBBBWG010012324.1:0-19797 GCA_037176905.1 Azolla pinnata
ATCACATTAACTGTGATAATAGAAATGAGTCTAGCATTGTAGAAACTATGCCAACCAGTGACTCTAGTAATCCACCTTTATCCAATAAGTTTAAGGTCCTAAGTGAATCAGAAGAGGAGTCAAACGAATAAGTCCAACCAAAATTTGAACCCTTTGGTTGGACAGTCCTAGACCTCTGCAGCCTAGTGTGGGTTCAATCTCTTCCAAGCATGTTAGTAAGTTTTTCTCAGCCCAAGTACTAGTTAGGACGCCAAGTTGTCAACTGTCTGTCCCAGCCCTTTTAGATACCGGAGGCAAATCTTACTTTATGGATAGACATTTTGCCGAAAAGCATCAAATACCCTTGCATAAACTTCCTTTCCCAGTTTCTGTAGTTGTGATTGATAGACGTCCCATAGCCAATAGACATACTCTTAGGTAATTTAGGATGTGTCATTTCCTTCAACATAATTCGTAGCTTTGAACACCGAGTAGTCCTCGGCTTGCCATGGTTCGAGCTCCACAACTCTAGAATTGATTGGAAACAACGAGAAATTCGGTGCCCTTCAGAAGCTCGTAGTCCAGACTCGAACCCAGGATCCTCCCCAAGAAAGGCATAGTGTTACCAACTAACCCTTTACCAAACAAGTTACTCCTCTTCAGATTTCAACCATCACCGTACAACAACTACGCCAAGTAGGAGCAAAAGAAGAGTTGTTCTTATTTGCTTTATCAGTTGCACCTTTTAGTGACACTCGAGGAAAGTCAGAGATCTACATTCTAACAAAATACAAAGAATATGCTAATGTCTTCGACAAAGCCAAAGCTGGTGTACTTCCGAAACATCGGCCATACGATTGTCCCATTGATCTGCAACAAAGAAAAGAGCCACCATGCGGACCGATCTACAATCTGTCACCAATATTGGAAGTTGAGGTTCTTCGCACATACATTGACGAAAATCCTGCAAGTGGGTTTATTCGACATTTAAAGTCTCTAGTTAGTGCTCCTATATTTTTCGTGAAGAAAAAAAAAGACGGCTCCATACGTTTGGTCGTGGATTATCGAGGATTAAATAAAGTCATAATAAGAAATATGCATGCTCTACCTTTAATTCCTGGTCTTTTAGAGGGCATTGGTGGTGCAAAACATTTTACCAAAATTGATATATGGGGTGCATATAATCTTGTCCGTATTCAGCCGGGGAATGAGTGGAAGACTGCATTTCGTACTAGGTATGGGCATTTCGAGTATACCGTAATGCCTTTCGGGCTTACAAATGCTCCCGCCGTCTTCCAACATATGGCAAATGACATTTTTCGAGATGTTCTAGATATATTCCGCATCATCTATCTAGATGATCTGCTTATTTATTCTAGAATACAGGCGGAGCACAATCTACATGTGCAAAAAGTACTCCAACGCTTAAGAGAATATGGTCTTTATGCTAAACTCAAGAAGTGCAGTTTTGATTAGAAAGAAGTGGAGTTCTTGGGTTACACCATTTCATCTAAAGGTATCTTCATGGACCCAAGGAAAGTTCAAACCATAGTGAAATGGCAAACTCTAAGTTCCGTCCGCGATGTCCAGTGTTTCCTTGGATTTGCCAACTTCTACCGTAAGTTCATCTGGAATTATTCGAAGATTGTATTGCCACTCACTTAGGTCACCAAGAAAAATCCAGCCTTTGTATGGACTCTTGAAGCGGACAAAGCCTTTACTTAGTTTAGTTAAAAAAGACATTCACATCAGCTCCTGTCTTAGCTCATGTGGATCTAGCAAGGCCATTTACCATTGAGGCAAATGCATCCGGCTTTGCACTAGGAAGCATCCTATCACAGCCAAGGGAAGATGGGGAGTTACATCCAATCACGTTTCAGTCAAGAAAATTTACTACTGCGGAGATTAATTATGAGGTGCATGACAAAGAGTTACTAGATGTGGTCGACTCTTACGCAATCGCGGCATTTCTTGGAAGGTTCGCCTCATCACATCATCATTTATAGCGACCACAAAAATCAGACATATTTCCAGACGGCTCGAGTGCTAAGTAGGCGACAAGCTCCGTGGGCGCAATTTTTAACTCAGGGAAACAAGTGCAAGCAGATTCTCTGTCTCGGCGCTCATATTTGGCACCTTGCCTTGGAGACCCTGCTTTCGACAATAAAAAACAAGTTCTCCTTGGTCTAGCAAAACAACAAGCAACAACGGTTTCTAACGCGCCACTTGATTCAAGTCTTCTTGATACTATTCGACAAAAACTTCACACTGATGATTTTGCAATGGATGTCTTCGCCCACCTTGGTCTCAGTGATGCATCTTGCTCCACATTGCCAGGATCATCTCGACGTTGATGTTATAAGGAGTTTAAGAGGCAAGACAACTCATCTTTTTACAACAATCTCATTTACGTCCTTGTGTGATGGATGTCATGAATATGGCAAGTGGTGTCATGAATATGACAAGTCACGCTGGAACATTCTAGAAAACTTCAGGAGTACTCAGAAACATTCTAGAAACTTCAGGAGTACTCCTGAGAACACTATAAAAAGAGGCACAAGGCATTATGTCAAACAAAATCGGTTCAACGCCAGACTTAATCCTCCTAGCTACTTTTGTATCTTCTCTTCACATAATATACATTTCTTATCATCATTCTCTTTCTCTCTCCCGCTCTCTCTCTCGATCTCTCTCTACTGTTCATGACAGTTTGAAACGATTTTTTCCTTCCCCTCATACTAATTCCTCTTAGCCCCCCTTAGTAAGATGGAAACTGTTAGCGGTCAGGAATACCAATCTGTCTTGTCAGAGCTCCAGTCCCTAAAAGAGAAATTTGAAGCACTAGAATAAGAAAATCACCGTTTGTTAGGGGATCTTCAACAAATCGCGCTGGAAAAACAATAACACGGGGAGCTGACGCTACGTGTACAACAACTTCAAGCGACTATTATATCACTGCAACAGCAAGGATCAAATAATCAAGGGATTCACAAAGACCCCAAGATCGGTCTTCCTACAAAATTTGATGGGACCCGATCACAGTTTAGAGGGTTCCTCAACCAGGTAAGTTTAGTGATTCAAATGCATCCTTCTCGATATCCCACTGATGCATCACGAGTGGGACTAGTAGGCACTATACTCAGTGGCACGACTCTGGCATGGTTCGCCCCTTTGCTAGAAAAAAACTCTGGTTTGTTAAATAACTTTGAGGAGTTTATTAGCGAGTTTAAAGCCTGTTTTGGAGATACCGACAGTATTAGAACAACAATCAACAAAATTCGGAGCTTGCGCTATGTCATCTCTGCAGAAGGCATCTCCATGGATCCCGCTAAGGTCAAGACGGTGGTGGAGTGGCAAACTCCATGTTCATTGCGAGATGTGCAATACTTTTTAGGCTTTGCTAATTTCTACCGCAAGTTTATAAGGGATTACTGAAAGCTTGTTTTGCCTCTTACACAACTCACTAAGAAGGGACAAACGTTCATTTGGTCTGAAGAAACAACAATGGCTTTTGAGAATCTTAAGGAGGCATTTACATCGGCTCCAATTCTAGCTCACGTTGATCCAGAAAAACCATTCACCCTTTAAGCAGACGCATCAGATTTCACATTGGGTAGCATTCTGTCACAACAAGGTAATGATGAAAAGTTACATCCCGTGGCTTTTCCCTCATGTAAGTTTGACACCGCCGAAATCAACTATGAAATTCCTGATAAAGATCTATTGGCAATAGTGGACTCTTTTACACAATAAGACATTTTCTAGAGGGATCCTCTCATCAGGTCACCGTATTCAGTGACCATAAAAAGCTTGCCTACTTTCAGGATGCTGGTGTATTAAATCGACGTCAAGCTCGGTGGGCCCAATTCCTCACGCGTTTCGACTTCAAAATTACCTATCGTCTGGGGAAGCACCAAGGAAAGGTAGATGCATTATCACAACGCGCATATCTAGCACCGCGTCCTGGCGAGCCCGCTTTCGATAATTAAAAGCAAGTAATCTTGGGACCGGCACGACTGCAAGCAACATGTGTCTTTGGCATGCCCATGGATTCCCGCGTTCTCGATACCATACGTGAGGACTTGAAGACAGATGCTTTTGCCCAAGCCATTCTCGCACAAATTGATCCCTCTCGAGCATCTTCTTCACGGTTGCAACTTGGTACGGACTCTCGGCAATTCAAATACCATGATGGACTACTATTCTTCAAAAAGATTTTGTATGTTCCTAATGGTTCTTGCCGCCTTCAAATAGTCCAAAACTGTCATAACACATATACAGTTGGGCATTTTGGTAGTACTAAAACCTTAGATTTAATACAACGATCATTCTAGTGGCCCCGTATGTGACACTTTGTCGAATCTTTTGTTCGGATATGTGATACATGCTGCACAGCGAAAAAACCATGGCATCATCCATATGGTTTATTAGAACCATTACCAATTCCAAGCAAGCCGTGGCAATCCATTGCGTTAGATTTCATCACAATTCTTCCCGTCTCTAAGGGGTTCAATGCAATCCTCGCCGTAATAGATCGATATACAAAGATGTCTTATTTCTTGCCATGTACTAAGGAAATCTCCAGTAAAGAAACCGCCGAAATTGTCATGCGTGAAGTATGTCGGCATCATGGCCTTCCTAATAGTATCATCAGCGATCGTGGACCTCAGTTCGTATCGAAATTCTGGAAGCACCTTTTTAACATGCTCAAGGTCACTTGTAACCTCTCCTCCAGCTACCACCCTCAAACCGAGGGCCAAGCAGAACGAACAAATCAAACACTAGAGCAGTATCTTCGGTGCTTTCTCAGCTATCATCAAGATAACTGGGCAGATATCCTGCACTTCGCCGAATTCACCTATAATAACTCTGTTCACACATCGACTAAAGTTACGCCATTATATTCTTATACGGGCTGTCACCCCTGGTGGTGTATCATTGAAACCCCAGAGTGGCCCACACATCCTAGCGCAGAGGATCCTTTGGAGCGGTTACGTCAAATACGAGCGGATTTATGTATTCATCTCCAACAAGCTCAACAAACACACAAGGTTTATGCAGATCGTCATCGACTTCCATCCGGTTTTAAGATTGGCGATCGGGTTTGGCTACTACGACGACACATCAAGACTACGCGCCCATGCAAGAAGTTGGATTATCGGTGATTAGGTCCTTTCCATATTATCGGCAAGAATAATGATGTCGCTTTTCATCTCGATCTACCTCTACAACTTCGGATACATCCGGTGTTTCATAGTTCTCTCCTTGAACCCTATCAAGAGAACAACATCCCAAGATGTAGTATACAACCTCCACCCCCGATCGAGCTTGAAAATGGACCTGAGTACGAGGTTGCCACCATCCTTGATTCCCGGACTATTTGCAACAAGCTCTACTATCTTGTCGATTGGCTAGGATATAGTCCCAACGAGCGTACATGGGAACCGTTCGAAATATCCAGACAAACCGGGTCCTCAATCCGAACCGACTCATGACACTCGTCGTTTTAACAGGGGGATGGTGTCATGGGTGTCATGAATATGGCAAGTCAAGCTTCAAATCCATGACCTTAGGTTATATGGGTCGAGCTCTTGACTAGTACACCATCCATTGTAATATGTAAAATATTATTCTTATAGAAATTTGATATATATTCCAGATTTCGTTGGAACATTCTAGAAAACTTCAGGAGTACTCAGGAACATTCTAGAAACTTCAGGAGTACTCCTGAGAACACTATAAAAAGAGGCACAAGGCATTATGTCAAACAAAATCGGTTCAATGCCAGTCTTAATCCGCCTAGCTACTTGTGTACCTTCTCTTCACATAATATACATTTCTTATCATCATTCTCTTTCTCTCTTTCTCTCTCTCTCTCTCAATCTCTCTCTACTGTTCATGACACCCTGATGGATCACCACGCCTTCAAGTGCTGGAACATGTCATGATGCCCGTATGGCTGGACACTAGTAAATTTCAATTGATATTCTTTGACAAATCTTCCGTATGAAATTTTTCATTCCAATGCATTGGGATATACTGCTTTTTTATGAACTTTTTCATTCCAATGCATTGGGATGTTGTGCGTTTTTATGAACTTTTTCATTCAAATGCATTGGGATATACTGCCGTTTTATGAACCTTTTCATCTCCTCCCGTTTCATGCTGATTGTTTGGAATTAATTATTCTGTCACCAATTGTAGCTGCATCATCCATTCTCAATAATGCAAACTTCCTTTTGTTTGCTTTATCATAACTAGCTATGTGATTATACTTATCAACTGCCTGTATCCACTAGTTATATGTATCCTTTGGTACTGCATCACCTTCACCGCGAAATCTTGATGGTAATCAATGTGTAAGCATTTCCCTGACGTGATCGAGATGTTATTACAACCTAAGAAAACATTGTAAGATTGAAAACATCCAAACAATGCCTAAACGCTTGTTGTATATTGAAATTATTGGCGTGTCAGTTTCAAACTAGATGGCAACAGCAAGTCAAATACGTGAGAGGATACTTATCTTATCTGTAATACTGTAAAAGGAGTGATACTGTCATGAATCCATGAACTTTATAATGCCTTGCAAACCTCACCATTAATATAACCTAGCATTAAATAAGATAAAAATACTAGTTTTTGTAACATAATGATTATTTTATCGAAGAAAACTCTAGAGCATCCTAAAATAATCTATGTCTAGAACAATCTAGAAATCTCTAGGCAATTCAATAAAAACCTATAAATAGAGACGGTTATATCATATAAAATCAGTTTGATTGAACTGATCCCTCGTTGTACTTATGCTTCCTGTGCTCTTATAATTCATTCTTCTTGCCTCGTATCTTCGTTTATCTTAGATCTCTTTTTATCACTAGATCTTTTCCTTTATGCTGAGAAAGGCTCTGCCTCATCCTCATCGAGAGAGGTATTATCCGCCTCTCCAGTCCTGTTCTACACGATTATGACTATAGATTTCTTAAATTTAAAAATAAAAATAATAACCATAAGTAGAGAATCTAATATAGATTAGTTTATAACTAGGTTATTTTACATATAAGAAAAGTAAACCCCAATAAATTAAGCGGAGAAAATTCAGATGTCAAGAATTTACAATCATTATAAGTTGCTATGTTTTGCTCGTTAGCTGTGGATGTACGACCGTAATCTTTTATCTAAGTGAAAACATCAACATTTATATAACTTCGATGTTAATCAGTTCATATATATAGTGTACTAAAATATAAGCATTGCATGTACAAATTGGGCCGTAAACCCCGTAATTACTCTACTTTTGAGTCTAGATATGCATGTTGGCCGGAATATTACGAAAGTGCGATGTAAGTCATAAATTCGTAATATTACGGAAATTGTAATTAGTCGGAAAATCGGATAAATCTACGAAGGGAGATCCGAACCGACGCGATGTAATAAGACGACTTGGAGATCTGAAAGGGTACCAAGTATATAAAGCCATGGGGGCTTAGTTGTAAAGAGTCCGGGAGTTGAGGATTGTGCAATATAAAGAGCTTGGTGTAATTATTTTGTGTCATCTTGATCTATACTTGTGCTCTATGTGAGTGAGAGTCGGAGTGTACGATCACACTAATAGCAACAGTACGATCGAACTGTCGGAGTTTACTACGACCGAACTATCGTACTAATACGATCGTACTACCATTCGTATTCAACCACGACCAAGTATTAGTTCTTCATCTGAAGGGCTAACACTCTTTTGGCACTCGTTGACGAGCAGCCGTGGAGGCTAAAGAGGCGGCTGAGACGACCGGCGTCAAGGGAAGAGGAAATGGGTACGATCCCAGTCGTACAGTTTCATGCTACTAGACCCCCCCGACGAACAACGTTGCGCGTCGTGCCGATTGTAGGAGTCGAGCCGGCAGCACTAGCATCGGAGTCCATGACTGTCCGACAGGCCGAGCCAGAGGTAGAGGCAGAGCCAGCGGCAGAGGCAGAGGAAGCAACGGAGATCCAGATTCCGACCTGGAATCTCGGAGAAAGGATCTCGATCGTACCCCAGATCTGGGATGCCGACACACTGCAGATCGGACTAGGGGCGGCAGGATCAGACGCGGAGGTAGATATCATCACCTTAGATGACAAGGACATCGCGCCTGCTGTGCCCGAACCCCTGAAGAAGTCGCAGAAGGAGAAACGAAAGAAGAAAAGAAAGAAATCGGCGCAGCCGGAATCCGAGGGCTGTCTCGTCATACGGCTAAAGACGGTAGGCCCCGCACTAACAGCGGAGGTCGCAGAAGAGGAAGAAAGGCCGGGAAGTACGGCAGAAATTTTGGAAACGCCAACTGTACATAACGCAGAGGGCGACGTAGTTTTGGCCCTCAGAAGTGGCGAGTGTACGGGAGATCGGCGAACTCGTACAGAGTGCGGATGAGGTGCGGCCACCGACCGAAGGCGAAGGGCCAGTCGTGGAGACGGTAGCCGCACCGATGCTTGAGGCGATCGAGGCAGTCGACGCCATCGCATAGGAGCAGACGATCACCGCACGGGAGACAGTTTTGGTGAGCTAGGCATCGTCTCCAACGAGTACGGCAGCTACGGCCGTAGAGGCTGGAGGAGGAAAAGCAGAGACACAGGTTTATTCGACGCGTGAAAGCGCACAAAATCATGTTAATGCTGGAAAAGACGATGGAGAAGGTGTGTGAATGGAGCGAACAGATTGAAGCTCAGAAGTCGGCAATTGCGGAACGCGACGTGCAAGTATGGAAAAGACGACTTGTCAATTGTGAGGAGGCCCTCAAATGTAAAGTCACTGTGTTGAAGGAAGCTGAGAAAGAGCAAGTAGCGCTCCGGCGGGCGATGGAAGTAAAGGACGCAGAGTTGGCAAAAGTACGGGCGGAGCTCGAAGCCGAACGAAGGGCCCGTACCAATGTCGAAGAGCTCCGCGGTCAGCTTAAGGACGCCCAAGCGGACATCAAGTCGTTTAAATGACGACTTGGCATACTGAAGGGAGATGCGGAGGAGGCAAGGCAAGAAGCACGGAGAACGTTCGATGCTTTTCAAGTTCTTCAGGAGGAGCAGAAAAAGAGTAAAGCGGAGTGGAAGCGGATCCAGACTCGGCTGACGGTGAATGTCGAAAGTACGACCGAGGAGAATGGTCGATTAAAACAGGCAGTTGAGAGTCTGACCGCGGAAACTACGAAGCTGAAGAATGACAGGGATGGTGTAGTACGACGTGCCAAACAGTTCCAGGACGAAATAGGACCTTTGAAGATGGAACTGGCAGTGACAAAGAAGAATGTACGAACGGTTAGGAGTATCAGCAATAAGCGTCAAAAGGAAATCGACCGACTACAGGACGAGGTTGGGAAGAAGACGTACCTTGCTCAGGCCAACCTAAAGCAGATAGTCGACAAATTTCGAGAAAAGACGAATGTTGAGATCTAGGTCGTGACGGCTACGGCGTTTCAGAGTTGGTCCGAACAGGCGGCGGAATTGTAGGTGTTTTGAGCGGACAAGGCCAACCGGGAACTACGAGGACCCGGATTTTGGAAGTTAGATAAGGCCAACTGTGAAGCGCTGCAGAAGAACCTAACAACCGACTTCATGCGGATTGCCCTCACACATCGTGAGGAGATTACGAAGTTGTTAGCGTGACAGAAGGAGACTGTTTGAGCTATGCACGCGGAGATGGAAGCCGTAGCGGAGCCAGTCATACCAGTCATACCAGCAGCGCCGGAGATGAGAGCTCCAGAGGAAGAAGAGGAGGACGACGAGGTTGCGGAACCTTCGATTTTGAATGTCTTAAACGAGGATTGAAACCTTGTATTGTATCATAGTGTATGATTTTGTATTTTTTATTTTTTTGCGGACTATGGGTTCGACGTGTGGAACATTGTCCCACAGGCGTGCCATAGTGTTGGCCGGAATATTATAAAAGTACGACGTAAGTCGTAAATTCGTAATATTACGGAAATTACGGAAATTGTAGTTAGTCGAAAAATCGGATAAATGTACGAATGGAGATTTGAACCGACGCGATGTAATAAGACGACTTGGAGAGCCGAAAGGGTACCAAGTATGTATATAAAGCCATGGGGGCTTGGTTGTAAAGAGTCCGGGAGTTGAGGATTGTGCAATATAAAGAGCTTGGCGTAATTATCTTGTGTCATCTTGATCTATACTTGTGTTCTATGTGAGTGAGAGTCGGAGTGTACGATCGCACTAATAGCAAAATACGATCGAACTGTCGGAGTTTACTACGACCGAACTATCGTAGTAGTTCGATCGTACTACCATTCGTATTCAACCACGACCAAGTCTTAGTTCTTCATCTGAAGGGCTAACAGTGCATCCCTGACGTAATCAACTTGTTGCAATCTAGTTAAAAAACTGGATTGTTAAAGCTGATTTTGTGATTGACTTAAGCTATGCTCAGGCCAGACTCGTATAAGGAATCGCCCATATTCAGCTGCGTTGCGTTCAAACTTGGACACACTCAGTCGGGCTGTGAGTAAACTTTAGTTCTTAAGTTCCCTCCATGGAACCTCTTCATGCAAGTGAGATAGACATGGACTTTCAATTTTTTCATGCAACTCCATGCAAATGGGTGGAGTTTCTCGTGCAACTGAGTGGAGCTGTAGTTCGACATTTATGTACACTAGACAAGGGCAGCTCTGAAACCCTAATCCTAATCTACTCATCCAATCCTGATTTTCTTAAAAACTATAGTTTTTATGATACAACCCAGAATTTTACGATAAATTCTCTAAATTTGGAGAGTTTTTTTAATCTCTTGATTAAATAATTAAAGAACTTGTTTTCTTCAGTATATTAATCATCAATGCATAGTTGTATGTCGCAAGATATCGTCTGTTTGGAGACCCTGGGGTCCTACCTTGAGCTGACATATCCTCCTCCTTTTTATCGCGACACCAAGGGCATGATCCTCTCCGAGTCTAAATGGCTTGGAAAACATAGTACTGCATGACTCCGTATATTTCTTTGAAGGTCTTGACCTTGTCTTTCAAATGTGTGCTTACATGATTGTAGATGAATCCTATATGAAAAGTAATAATCATATAATTCTAATAACTATAGGAGCCCTAATCTTTCAAAATTATATGCTCAATCGCTCCTCCTTCCACCCTTCTTCACATTCACTTTATCTTGATCTGTATGATATATCGCTTGAATTACCAAAAGCCTAAACTGATTATCTATCCAATGTAATTATTGTTTTCTGAAACCTAAAGTGATTACCTACCAGTCCAATTATTGTTTTTTGGGTTCAAGATAGTAATTATACCATAAGGTTGTTGCTTAAAACTTTCTTTTGGATTAATTACTTATTAGAATGAGTTCATAGCTAAACCTCTGCATGAATAACAAGATCATTATGGGATCAATAATGAGAATCACTATAATTGGTTTTAAGACCCCAACCTGACTCTACCGAGTCTAATGGGGTTGCACAACATTATATGATAAGAAGTGGACTTAGGATCCATCTCATAGTTAGTGGTAGCACCGCCATGCATTTCTTTGAAGTTGATCCTTCGTTGGGCCATATCTCACGTGGAACAGAGCGAATGGTTAGTGCATGACACCACCCAATAAAACCAAGACATTGTTCTTGAGGGAAGAGTCACCTCATACCTGTCACAAGCAAATGGCCAAGATATCATCTCAAGATTTAAGCTTTAGATCTTCTAGTATTAGTCTTTAGTACTAACAACTAGATTATCTTCCTTCTAAAGCTATAATTTTTATAGCATTATGTATATAGTTTAGTATAGAACCTATTAAAAAAAAGTCGTTGATTTTGGCTAATGCATGATCGCCAAGTGGCATGCATGCACGCACGCCATCAGGTGCACATATATAAGACGTAGGAACTAGCTATAAAAGTGGTTCAACTTAAAGTATTGAACCATTATGGTTAAACGCAAGTCTTCGGCACTCTTGTACTCGAGTTTCTTAGGATTTAATATATAAATTAGATTTAAGAGTTTGGCCAAGAGTAGAGATGATGTTGCTGATCCGAGTAGCCATTCTGTATCCTTTCGAAACAAGTATTAGATTATTTAACCTAGTTTCTTACTTATATAACAGAATATATGTTATATATTCAAAATTATTTTGACAAGTCTAGGCTATAACATGTGAGAACCTTTGTTGACATCAACCCCTAATGCATATCGGCTACCACCACCCAAAATTTCCTCTGAAACATATGTACGCTCTCTTGGCATCACTTGCAAGATTGACGAGAACCTTAATATAGTTTGTTTTGAAAATGGGACATTATTTGGGATGAGGTTTATAGAGTATTTAGTGGACTCGTACTTATAACGAGTGGGGACTCTATACAGGTACGTTTAATTCAAGTTAACCTTACAGTTTCAAAAGGTTTGAATGCTTATAAGGTTTATTAAAAGAAATGAAGATAAGACATACAATAAGTTTGTCAAGGATTTGGATGAGGGAATTCCAGGAAATCATCCTAAGGAGTTCACACGAATATATAAGTTGAGTGGTTTAAACGTGTGCCTTATGAGCTAGGGGCTTCTAGGGAATATAGTCACCCACTATCGCGGCTGCGATGCCCTGTAGGCCCAGTTCCCTCCTCTAACTAAGAGGGCGCAGAAAACCTCGGATATCGACTCGGATATCCTGAAAGAGATTTCTAGTCTCTGTTATGGAAGGGATCTTGCCCAGTATTTTTTCAGATCCTAATTGTTTTTTAATTTTGTTTACTATTTAATGATTTGTGGATTATTTGTATGATTGAGTTAGGTATATATATTATTCTTGAATAACGTAGATAAGGTCGTAATTTAGTCCCTTTGTGTCTTCAGGAAATTGAACCCGAAAACATTGTAGCATTCATCATGAGACTCTCCTACCCACCCCGTATAATGTTAGAAATTTCCCACAAAGGACTTCCCGTATGATTATAGTTGACATATCATGCACCCAAGTGAGAGGGGCTTTCTTATGTGCTCTTGATAAATACTCGGAGACCTAGCACATGCACTCTTGGTATAACCATCCCTTTGCCATAGGTCCTTCCGGTTGTGCTCTCTGATTAACGAATCGCTTTAACACACATCCATCGTGTACTAACCATACCTGCAATTTTAATTTCGTTTGCAAGTTGGATTAGAAGATAAACTTGAATATCAAAGAACAATACTAGAAGTTTTGTTTCGATTCAACACCCAAGCTCAAGAACTTCCCTTTTACATTATCGTAGTTCACTTAGATGTATTTCCTTTTAAAACATACACTTGCCTAATAATCATAGTCGACATAGAATGTTACAGATTGCTTGTGTCAAACAGCCGTCAATGACAAGTGGAAGAACATGCTACAAAAAATAGACTGTTAGATTATAATTTCTCATTTTATTATAGAAAATTACATGTAACATATATTGGTAATGAAAGAATTTACTTTGATAAAGTTATTTTAGTTATGACTTTTAATTCCTTAGAGTGTCGTGTCATCTAATGTAAAAATATTATATAAGGATGCACCATGTCCTCTAAGTGTTTTGATTCATCATATATGTTGTAATTAAGGTATAATATTTCCGTGGGTGTCAAAACCCGATGTGTCTTAGATGCTCGATGTTTGTTGAGGCTGGTCTTGATGCATGAGTGTCCCTAAGACATACGAGATGGTTTCAAAGTGAGTTTATCGCATTCTTAAATATATGCAAGGATCTAACAAATGTAAAATGTTTAGATGTCTCCAATACTCTAACGTAAACCACATAGAAATATTAGTGTCTATCCCTATTTTGTTAGAATCTCTTATTCTAAGATAAGTATTTTTGTTTCATGACTTACAATATGTATATCTCAACCAGTCACTACATGGGGGGCATGCTTTATAACCTTATGCAAGGTAGTCATGAATAGTCGATGTCATAATTCTGCGTATTGTTAAAACTTTTTGGTCCTTAGGTTTTGAAAATATCACTAGCAGTTCTACCATTCCACAAATTCTTAAGGTCATCAATTAGAGGGAACTAAATATATGTTTATATGGTTAACTTGTGATCTTTTACCTGGATTAATAAAGACAAGATCAAGTGTGTCTTTTTTATTCATAAATATGGTGGTAGATTATAATTTATAATAATCACGGCCAAGTTTACCATTTCGAGGATTTCACCGAAACTGGATTTACCGCATCTAGAGCGACACTTACTTTAAAATTTCTAGGTTTAATCTTGAAGTTTGGCCACACTTGGTCTATATGTTTATGTGCTACGACTATCAGTTGGGATTCTCCTGACATCATACTAATTCAAACTTACGATTCTCCTGACATCAGTAGAAAAAAGGCACATGACACAATTTTTATTTCTCTTGCACGTACAATTTCTTGACCTCTGTAGACGTAGCCTCAATCTATTTACATACAATATTCATGAATCGATGGTCATTTACAAAGGTATTGGTACGGCTTTCCTCCATACCGATTATTATCCCGCTATTCATAATAGTATGTGGTGTTACAGATCTGAGTCGTACCAACCGACTCCATAATATTACTACTCTATTTTCTGTTTCCGTACTAGTTACGGATTACTCTATAACTTTACAGAGAACACTATGGCTCACCTGTAGAACAATGTCTTACACGTCAAACCCATAGTCACACAAAGATAAAAATTAAAAAATTCCAAACAAATGCGAGGCTGAACATTCAGTCCTCATTTCGTATGCCCAAAATGGATGGTTTTGGGGCATTCTACCCATTCTCCTCAACTTCCAGTCCTTGAGCAGCTAGTACAATCGGTTCGATTACGACTTCTATATCTTGCTGAAGGCCTTATAAAGCTTACAAAAGCCTGGTCCCCAAAGTTCTCGGTTGGCTCTGTCTAGGCAAAGTACTTGCAAACTAGGCATATTTTTTAGCCCATTCTTTGAGTGTGTTTGCCGTTGCCACTTGAATCTCAGCAAAAGTTTACATCCGGCACTTTTTGACTATCCTGTTTAAATTGGGATGAATGCGGTATGTCTTTTTCCAAGGTCATCGATTAATCAAGATTTCCATTTTGAATCTCGGTTCTCCTTTCGTAATTGCACATTTCTAACCCGAGATTTATTCGGTGCTTCGAATGACACCTTGAGTTCCATTTTGAGTAGACCCAGATCGTTTTGAAAAGCTTATGCCTATTGCAGCATCCTTTCTTTGTCCGATCATAGCTATGTGGATTCCACGGTCAACTTTGCCATGTCTTCCTTTCCGCTTGCACTTGGCTTCCTTCTTCTGCTACTCCTCCTGGAGGTTACGAATAGCATCCTATGCTTTTTATGCTTGGGATTCCGCCTTCTCCATATCTTGATTTGCCACGCCAAGCTGTCATTTCAACGAATTCATGTCCACTTGACCCTCTGCTAACTCATTATGCAACTATTCGGCTTTGTTATGGAACTTTCATTCAACTTCTAGCTCCCTCCGTAATTTGGCCAGTTCTGTTTGCTTTTCCTCCTTCTCCAGCTGATCCCGCTCTTTTGTGGTTGTTAGAGCCACGACCTTCTTCCATATCGAGTCCTCACAGCTTCCAACTCGTCTATTCCATTTCACCATGTCGCGCTCCACCATTGCCGCCATTTGAGCCTCGATACGTTCCTTTCACACGCACGCACACTTTCTCCATCGTTTTTTCCATCATCATCATAATTTCGTTCACCTCAAAGAGCATAGGATGAGTTGCCATCCTTCGCCCCGCCTGGCTAGCTGGCTTGGCATGTCCAAATGCTGTCGTACTAGCTAGAGATGAAATAGGGCTGATTGGTATGGTGCCAGTTTGGTTCACATCCTCGTGCGGTGACCACCGGATCCACTGTCCTTTCCGGATAAGCCGTCGTCGTAGCTTCTCTGATATGCGACATATCGGCATCCCACTCTTGGAATACGTTCAGAATCCATTCCCTAATATCCCATGTCGGCATCTAGGTTTCGGTCACCTCCACTTCTATTGCCGCCTCAAGAATAGCTGGATCGGTTTGTTAGCCGTAATATTATGGAAGCACGACGCAAGTCGTAAATTCGTAATATTACGGAATTTACGGAAATAAGACGTAGTCGGGAAAAATCGGAAAATCCACGGGGAAGATCCGAACCGACATATTGTAATAAGAATTCTTGGGAGATCCGAAGGGGTACCAAGAGTGTAAAAGGAGGGGCGAAATAATAGCAATACAAAGGCTTTGCGTACATTATCTTGTATTCTGTGCATTGTGTATTCGTCGGAATTTACGATTGTACAATACCATTCCTATTCAACCACGACCTAGTCTTAGTTCTTCATTAGAAGAGCTAACACTCTTTTGGCGACCACGACGACTTGAATCGGAATTCAAGCCGAGGAATAGTGAATGGATGATGTCTCGGGACAAACCGACATTAGACTCTAGGAGAATAAGAAGATCCGTGGCGCGTACCAATAGTACAGTGGACCGCACTGATGTCGCTCAACCATCACGACGATCTAGCATTCGGCGGGCCGGAGTTACGTTCGCTGGAACGAACACCTTGCGAAGAGCCGCGAGCATTATCTCCCAGGACCCGTAGTTTTCGGCTGGCGCCCAAGCCGTGGCGGAAAACATATTGGGCGGATTGGCGGAAAGAAACGCTAGTATCGAACCACAATCTACGGACTGGGCGCCCTACATTGTGAGTGATAGCGACAAAGGCTATTTAACGGGTCGGTGGACGTCGTACTCGAGACTCAGCAGCGACTTGGAGGACGAGCCGACTACCCCGGACGAAGAATCGATCGTTCCGAAGGGTGCGGTGCGGACGCGACGGACTGCATCCGCACCACACCGCCTGTTGGTTGTAGTCGGACAGAGGAAGGACGGCGCCGATACGACGTACACAGCCGAAGTGTTCACGGGAAGACTCCTGACCTCGGCCCGTTCCAAACATTGTACGACTGAGGAGGCCTCGTCGTACCTAACCGAGGAGTTCGCGGAAGGACTCGTGACCTCGGTCAGTTCCGGACCGGGTACGACTGAGGAGCCCTCGTCGTACCTAACTGAGGAGTTCATGGAAGGACTCGTAACCTCGGTCGATCCGGAAACTGCAAGCCCCGAAATTTCGGACAGACTCAGAATTTCGGCAGCCAATCCAGCAGTCGGACTTGGTGGACCACCGGTTGTTGTGAGAGGAACGGGTGTTCCTATCAACCCCACGACTCGGCGTCAGAAGTTTGCGGACGACATCATGTCGTACGCTTACCTCACCCGGATGCGGTGGCACATGTCAAGCAATTCCGGTCCATTTAGGCCGTGAATCACTGGACGCAGGGATTGACTCCGACGGAACGGGAGCAATCCATGATCGTGGAGTTTCAGCTGTCCTTGGAAGGATAGGTTGCACGATTGTACGCCCAACAAGACATCAACATGTTCACGACGTTTCAAGAACTCGTGTACACGTTTAAGGAGCTCTTCCAAGTGAAGATCGACTCGACGGAAGTGCTGAAGCAGCAAGCGGGGAAGTCCGTAGCGGAATTTTTGCTACGGTTTTGCGTAGTGCAAGCCATGCTAGATACACCTCCAGCAGAGGACATACAAAAACGATAGTTTCTGAAGGCGCTAAAGGAACTGCTACGGTCTTCCTTCGCATTGTTGGATTCTTCTACGGTGCCCCTAACAGAGATTGTCAATAGGGCGTTAAACCTTGATCACCAGCAGTTGGGACTTGTGTTGTCCCAATTTCGCGCTCTCGCACCTTCCCTGAAGGCAGAGGAAAGGGGTACAGTGCACGCTGTGTTTACAATTCGGACATTCCAACGTGGAGTGCATGTAGCGCTGCGCTTTGTGTGTTTGGAGAGAACCGTCAGGCGGAACAAGGCACTAACTTCAAGCAGTATGTTGGAGATGTCAAGAGGTAGACTAGAACAAAGAGAAGATCAAATCTGAAGGAGGAGGCTTCAGATCTGAGGCGGTGATAAGTGGCGGCAAAGGTACAAGAGAGAGTGAGAGAGAGGGATAGGCACAAGAATAGAACTTCTATTCACAAGAGTTGGAGCAACCAACATTGGACGGCCATACAAGCTTGATATTTATACCCCCAAGCTAGGGCTGAAGACTTTTCGGCTTATTACAAATATGGCCCGTTCACTTGTGGACAGTGTGAACACGGCCATTAGATGCCCATATTCGACACTCCCCCGTAATGGGCGTGTTCCAAAGAATCCGTAAAAAGAAAAAGAATATACAAATTTTATAGATCTAACAAGGGGCTGATATATTACGGAAAAATGCAATCGATAAAGTACGATCGTAAAAAGTACGATCGTAAAAGGTACGACTATTTCCGCAGTTTGTCCAGAAGCAGCTCCACGCCCATCCTATCCCGTGGAGAGCAAAATCTGTCCATCGAAAAACTTTTGGTCATCGCGTCCTCAACATTGTTTGTCGTAAAGACCTTCTCTAGACTGTGAGCATCTCGTTAATTGCACAATCCCGAAAGAAGTGGTACCAAACCTCGATATGCTTGGAGGAAGCATTGTGCCACCATGGGGACCAATTTTTCACCATCAAAACTGAAAGCTCTCCGAGAATACATTGAAGAACACTTGGCAAACGGATTTATTCAACATTCTAAAAGCCCTACAGGTGCACCTATATTCTTTCTCAAGCAGAAATACGATGCTTTACGGTTAGTTGTGGACTACAAAGGATAGAAAAAAGTCACAATTCGAAATCGGTATGCTTTACCCCTGATATCAAATTTGTTGCAGCTGTTAGCCCTTCCGAAGAAAGACTAAGACTTGTCGTGGGGAGATACGAATGGGTACTCTGTTATTCGATTACGATCCATCGTTCGGTTGACTTACGAATATCCGACTATTCGGAGAACCTCCGATTATACGTAAGCTCCGGAATTCTGATTAATACGAATTTTCCGATCAAGGGTTTAGGGTTTAGGGTTTACGGTTTAGGGTTTATTCGTAAACTCCGACTCCGACAGATAGACAGATAAGATGAACACAAGATAATAAGATGACGCAAAGCTCTTCTACTAATCACAATATCGGACTTTTTACAATGCAGACCTCATGGTCTTATATACAAGTGTGGTGACCTTAAGGATCACCCAATCCCTATGTACATGCCTCGGTTCGGATCTGAGATGCAACTCTCCGTTTTTCCGCATATCCGCATTTTTGACGGTCTCATTTTCTGTAATATTACGAATTTACGACTTCGTCGTAATTCCGTAATACTCGGCCAACACTATGGCACGCCCGTGGGACAGTGTTCCACACGTCGAACCCATAGCAAAAAATAAAGTCCAAAAAATTACAGTATGTACACTAAGTACAAAAATTTAGTCCTCGTTCAGGACATTAAGTATAGAGGGCTCCAGCTCATCGGCAGTTTCTTCATCGTCGTCCTCCTCCGCAGCTGCTAAAGCTTCCGTCGGCTGTGTTGATGAACCCACTGGCTCGGCTACGGTCTCCATCTCCTTTTGCATCCTCCGAACAATCTCATCATGCTCCGCTAACAACTTCGTAACTTCCTCACGATGAGAGAGGGCAATTCGCATAAAGTCTGTTGTTAGATTTTTCTGCACTACTTCGCAATTTGCCTTATCCAATTTCCAAAATCCGGGTCCACGAAGGTCTCGATTAGCCATATCCGCTCGCAGTACCTGTAGTTCCGCCGCTTGTCCGGACCATTTCTGCAACGCCGTAGCCGTCGAAACCTGAATCGCAGCATTCGTTTGCTCTCGGAATTTCTCCACGATTTTCTTCAGATTGGCCTGAGCCAAGAACGTCTTCTTTCCGAGTTCGTCCGTCAA
>JBBBWG010012335.1:0-86301 GCA_037176905.1 Azolla pinnata
ACACCTTAGACGGTTAACCTTGCATTCTTTATAGCAAGGTTTTTTTGTATTGTCATGTTATTTTAATACAAATATCCTTTTACGAAAAAGAAGAAGACGAAGAAGAAGAATAAATCGCTCCGAAGGAACCTTCTAGAAGCTTCCATCATGGAGGAATGGAAAGAAGACGAGGCCCTTCTAGAAGCTTCCATCATGGAGGAATGGAAAGAAGACGAGGCCCTTCTAGAAGCTTCTAGAGATTTCCAGAAGCTTCGAGAAACCTGCTTGCCGAAGATTCCCTTCCCTGCTCAGACTGACTATGGCGCGCTGTGAAGGAATGAGCATCGCGGCGAATCGGGTGCAAACGACGCAAGCTTCTCTGCAGAAGACCATGGCGAGCAGATATCAATCACTCCCGTGTATGCCTTTTCCTGCGTCTCTCGTTTTCTTTCCTTCCCCATGTCTTTCCCTGTTTCGTTTCCTTCCTTCTGCTGCGTGCTTCTTCATCGTTTCAAGTACGAGATTAAGCTGCTTGCCAAGATCTCCCCGCTTTTGCTGGAGGGATCCTCTTAGCACAAACAGCAGCTGTGGCAAAATGATAAGTTGCAGTCTTGTGTGTCGAGATTGATTCATTCTTGTAGTGTCGATTACTCCCGGCATTCGAGTAGCAAATGCAGATCATTTTTCGCGAGCTTGGGACGATTCGCAGTGCTTGTCAGTGGATCGTGTGCGTTTCGTGCATCGTACTATCCTTGTGTTGCCCTACATTGCTCTGTGTCTAGGATAGAAAGTCTGAATCGGTGACTTGTTAAGGTGGACATGCACTAGCAGCTTCAGCATGTGTTATGTTATCCAAGGACCCTGTATTCCAGCAATGGTTGCAACCAAGGATTTACGAAGTTTTAACGGAAAGCCAGTTTCTTTGCGTATTGATCTACTTGTTTCTATCTTGACACAATGGGAACTATCCGAATGCCATTGATACTCTATTTGTGGTCAATTAGAAGCTGATGCCATGTGTCGATGAAACACACAACTACATGGAAGTAGGTACTCTACTCTCCATGAAAGACAGGTATATGCTACATTCAAGAAGATGGTGGATGTATGAGGTTCTGATTCCTCATATCTCATGTTCTGGGGGACCTTTCCTGGCATTCTATTTGCTTGCTGAGCCTTGTGGATTATGGTGATTAGGTGACTATTATCTGCTTGTGTTCCCTTTTGGAATGCTTTTGCAATATCCTCAACAAGACAGAAGAATGCATCATTGATGCTCACTGTATGATTAATGAAGAAAGATTTGTGATAGATTGAACCTTTTCATCTTGTAGTTATACTTTTCTAAATACAATCAAAGCCTGTAAAACCACTGTGGGCTATAGGGCCTGCCTCTAACCATGATCTATCGGAGAACTTTTAAAACGTTGTACCCCTGTCTAATAATGTGGGTACCTTTTTAATAGCGTGGTTTTCTTTATTTTGTAATGGGAAGGATAAATATTGAACCCTAGTCTTGGGTCATGTGATTGTTAATTTGGTTATGTATTTACTTCATAATGCATGCATTCTACGATTCATCCTCAAATGGGTAACGCCAAGGTATGAATAAATTCAGATGATTCAACATGGGTAACTTTGGGGCACGCAGATTATTATCTAAGAGTGGGTTCTATGCTTGGGAGGATAGGTCTCATCGTCATCTTTGTCATCATCATCATCATCCGCAAAGCAAAGTGACATGATTGGAGCTCTCATCCTTACTGGCTTTTATGCACATATAATGCATGCATCCACATAAGAATCCAAATTTCCAATTGTAGATCATATTCCATAATAGTAAACAGATAAGATCTCTCTTCTCTCTCATCTAGTGTAATGCATACTACTGTCCATTCATACATAGTAAACAAATAAGAACTCTCTCTACAATCATAGCTTGTGTTATGTGCAGTGGGCATCTTGTAGTGTGCACGCGAGACGTGCGGAAATACTGCCTTGCACCGAAGGTCGGGATCAAGGAATATATTATTGCTGTTTGTGTTATGAGAGATCTGGAGCTGAACACGGTTTACAAGGAAACAGCGATTGATCCTGAATCGGGTAAAGGTGACATGAACTTGACGGTAATTAAATTTTTATGATCTAGAACCCAGGAGGTGTAGCTGATTTGATTAGGCACTGCATCCTTGCATTTGATGCTTGATCTTAATTTGTGAAAATTGTTTTACCTCATGCATTTGTTTTTCAGGGTTAAAAACTCCTGATTATGGAGAATTGGGTATAACTCATGGACATTATCACGTGCAGTGAACTTATTTTCAACTAGTTACAATGACATTGTCCACAAACAGTTGTGAGTAGTTTCTACAAACAAAAGGACTGCAGGATGAAGTGCAATTTCCTCGCCTTCGCACCAGTACTGAATTGTTTGAGGGAATAGTGAATCATCTCAGTGGCATCATAACAAGCAAATATGGGATTTGATCAAGGACATTTTTGATAGCTTGTCGTCAACGGTTGCACGCGATTCTAGAAAAATGTCGAATTGAATTTGTTCGTGCTATATGGTTCATTCTGGTTTCAGCAAATGCTGTCTCACATAAAAATTTAGGATCTGGCAAGGTCACCAGTATCTTAATTATTTGAAGGGATAGCGAATCATCCCACTGGCATCATAAAAACCAAATATGGGATTTGATCAAGGACATTTTTGTAGCTTGTCAATGATTACGCGTGATTCAAGAAAAATGTCAAGAGTTGAATTTCTTCTTGTTATATGGTTGGTTCTGGTATAAGCAAAAGCTGTCTTAACATCAAATTCAGGATCTGGCAACTCAGCAGTACTGAATTGTTTGAAGGGATAGTGAATCATCTCAGTGGCATCATAAAGGCCAAATATGGGATTTGATCAAGGACATTTTTGTAACTTGTCAGCGCTTAGACATGGTTCAAGAAAAATGTGAAGGCTTGAATTTGTTATTGTCATATGTTTAGTTCTGGTATCAGCGAATGCTGTCTAACATCAAACTTCAGGATCTGACAAGATTGACAATCATAGAGTTGGAACATACAAGGATAAGTTGTTTAATCAAAGAAATTTATTTGTGATCAGAACATCCAGGAAACAAGAGCATTGCAAGTACTGAATCTTCTCGTTTGAAATCGGTATCGGATCTTTCAAGATCGTCCAAGGCACTAAAAAGTTCGATAAACTTCCACAAATGTTATTTAGCATGCACATGCTAGTTCAAACTTTCGAAGCATATGTTAAAGCATCTATGCACAACATCGATTGTGGGATTGTAATGTCGATCTTGCTGCTTTCTCCCTTGGTTCTTGTTTGCATCATTTTGTTTTCCTTGTCGACTCTAGTTTACTAGGTCGTGCCGATTTTTTTGCTGCTATTTGTTCATTAGAATTCCCCATTCCTTGCACGGGTCCTCTCCAATTGTAAGTACAAATGTTCCGGGTCATTGTTGTGCCATTTCAGCGCCTTGAGCCGAGTTTGTTGAGCTCAAGCCACTTTAGCACTGATTAATTAAACTACAATATAGTACAAATCTGGAACTGGCTCGAGCTGCTCCAATTGGTTCTAAATCAAGCAGCTCGAAGCGGAGCAAAGGCCCTAAAGCATGAGCCAATCTGCTCATTTTACCAAAATCCGATTCTATTGTAGCTGGTCAAGCTCAAGCCACTTATGCTTATGCTGATTGATTAAACTACAAATCTGGAAGTGGCTTGAGGAGCCCCTCTAGCTACCTCGAAGCCGAGCGAAGACGGAAGGGGCCCTAAAGCATGAGCCAATCTGCTCATTTTCCCGGAATCTGATTCTATCGCAGCTGCTCAAAGCTCAAGCCACTTCAACAAACGCTGATCGATTAAAACTACGTTATAGCAACGAATCTGGAAGTGGCTATTTACCCTAAAGCATGAGGCCAATCTGTGCTCATTTCCCCGGAATCTGATTCTACTACAAGACTTAACATTCAGGCTTTTCTTTTCTTTCCTTTTCTCCCCCGGAATTTGTCCGCCCTAGTGTGAAACCAGATTTTGCGTTGTGTTAGGGTTTCCTTCATTTCTATCAGAGAGTGTCACAGACCCTTCCTTTCTTCTCTCGTCGTCGAAGGGTTCGGGCTTCATCGATCTCAGGTTCCGCGCAGCCATGGCGTCTGCTAAAACCGTCAAGGACGTCTCTTCTCACGAGTTTGTTCGTGCTTATGCAGCTCATCTCAAGCGTTCTGGAAAGGTCAATCTCTTCTGTTCTCCCTTCTTCTTCTTCTTCTTCTTCTTCTTCTTCTCCTTACTGCAGTGGTCAAGTTTCTAGGGTTTTTCTCTCGTCGTCTTTCCAATCGGACAAGAGTGTGCTGCTGAAAGCTGAAGTTTGGCCTGATCCATGGAAGCTCTACATGCTTGTAAAACTGTTATATCACATCTCCGCTTTTGTCATTCCGAATATATATTTGTAGGGAGTCTTCATATCATAGGTTGAGCGGAGCTCTCCTGATCCAGAATTGTGCTTCTAGGCCATCCACTTCTCAGTCTTTTGAATGCATCCCCTCGCAGTCTTTTGAAATGTGGGCATGGAATGCTCTCGTCAAGCTTCGTTCTTGTCACCTTGAAACATGATCCCAAAACTAGAAGTGTAGACATTTGTGTTCCGTTGACATTTTTTTTATCCAATCGGAATATGATTTCAAATGTTTGAATCCAGGATCTTATTCTCGTGAAACATGATCTCTAAACCTCTCGCTTGTCGTGGGATTGGTCAAATTTTGCATCATTGGAAACAGTCTTTTGACATTGATTCTCAATCAACAATTGCTAGAGAGAAGGCTGTGAGCTCTTTGAACTATTCTAGCGTATTGCCTCTCGAAACAGGGATTTGATTTACGACAATGTAATGAGGCATTTGCATCTTTTAATTCCATTTAGGCAAAATATGTATTTGCTATATAGTTGGTCGCAGAAATTTCTTCAAAGCTGACGCTGGTTTTGGGCTTTCCTTGTCTTTTTTCTTTCCTTTCAAGCCATAGTGCATATCTCTTGGTGGTTATGTGCTTACAAAATGAATTCTTTCATCCTTTTTATGCCGTCTTTCATTTATTTTAGAGCTGTTAATGTACTGTGTGTAGAAGCATGAAAACAGAATAAATAGTATATATCGGTGTTCCTTTAGCTGTATATCTTCTCAGTAATTTCCCTCCTGTATGCACGTTCTCATAGTTTCCATTAGAACTGATGAAAAAAACACATGATTCAGATTGAAGTTCCCTCCTGGGTTGATATTGTTAAGACTGCCACTTTCAAGGAACTTGCTCCCTACGACCCAGATTGGTATTATGTCAGAGCAGGTACGGGAACAGGGTTGGTTCTTTATTCTTTCTTACCAGAAGTGCTTCATTTTTACCTGTGTTTAACCATTGAACGTGGAAACCTGCAGCTTCCATGGCAAGGAAGATCTACCTTCGCGGTGGGATCGGTGTTGGAGCCTTCAGGAAGATCTATGGCGGCCGCAAGAGCAACGGCTCGAGACCTTCGCACTTTGGGAAGAGCAGCGGCTCGATTGCCCGAGATGTTCTCAAGCAGCTCGAGAAGATCGACATCATCGAGAAGGATCCTAGAGGGTGAGTTGTTCTGGCGATAGCCAGAGCCTCCAGAGTAGTCTTTTATCTGAATTTTGACAGCTGAAATTTGTGTTTTTTATACCCGAAGATCGTTAATGAAGAGATCGATTTGTATTAATCCGGAGGTTCATGTTATGGCCACACCATTTACAGGGGAAGGAAGATTACATCCAATGGACAAAGAGATTTGGATCAAGTCGCGGGGCGCATCGCAGTTCCAGCTGCGTAACGAGGTTGCCCGTTTTGTAGTGGGGCATTATATCTCGTAGAGTGATCGCTTTAGGCAAACAAACTTGTTCCATTCCTTGATGCCAGAGGGAATACTACGCATCTCGAAGTTTTGTCATCTAGGGTTTTGAATGTTCTAATCTGGACCCGTCATGGGAATGTTTCTTTTTACCATATTCTATACTCTGATCCTGTATGTTTGTGATTTACTGTTTTCAGTCCAACATCTCTAATTTTTTCTGCCGCATTTTATTTCAGAGATTGTGAAACGGTGCTGTTGATATTAACCAACTACTCCCCTTACAGTTAGTTTACATGTGTTTTGTACTGAAACTAAAAGAGTGATCGCCGCGTTTCGTGCCTTGGGAATTACACCGGAATTTTATGTTCGTCTGAGACTGGACTCCTTGAAAACATGTTGTCCTATTACTTGAAAACGTGAATCATGTATCTAGTCAATCTGAGACCGAAATATAGGCATGTCAGTCGAATCCGAATGGTAATTTGTTTCATTTGATAAATCCGAATCCAGAATTGGTTTCAATCAACTACACCTGGTATTATTAATTAGATTAGCTTTCAATCCTACTTTAGCAGCAACTTCTTATTATTCTTGATTGCAAATCAAAGCCAGTAGTTGTGCAGGCTACCAGACGTGTCTGCACTCTTGAATTATAGGAATGTTTGTGAAGGCCTTGATGTATTGTCCTAAAATAAGAGCCGTAGTCGAGAATATGATGCTGTCCGAGAAAAACCTTATTGTAATGGGGGAAAAAGCAGTTAACATTCAACCAAAATCTATGCAAGCCACACCAAGTGCGATACAATTGCTGCTACCTCATTCAAGCCATTAAGCCACATTTGAGGAGAGAAGAAACCGTGTTCACAATCCTTTTACATGTACTTATTTCATGTAATTGTGCTAGCTAATTTAAGATTGATATTCTATACTGACTGACACAGCATGCACGATCCAGTTGACGTTGCTTCCAAATTCTCTTCTTGATTTTAGAACGTCAGCAAGAGGAAGCCTAATCTTTTCAGGGGTCACACAGGGCCAGTCATTATATCAGGATGAACTAACTGATTGAATTATAAGTTACTCATGATTGAGCGAGGGCTTGTGTAATGCGAATGGCAACAATGGAGTTCTGTCCCTGCAGCGTTTTGGCAGCCATTGTGTAGAGTTTCACCACCAATTTAGCTGATAACGAGGAGTTCACATAGCAATATTTAGAATTCATTGAAGAACAAAATTATTCTTATGGTACTAACAACAAAGAGCTACATTATTGTTTTATCATTCTTTACCTTCGTTTTCTTGCCTTAGGTTAGTGCTTGCTGCAACCGCAAACGTCTTACATGAAGTTGAAGGGTGGAAAATCCCCGGAGGAAATGTCCATGACTTTAAATTTAATAATTCTGTAATGTAATAGCAATCGTATTACGAGATTGAATAAAAAGTAATGATTGAACACAGTCGATCTTAGATATAAGAAACTTTAGAGAAATTAATTCAAAATACTTGCCTTTTGTACTACTGCTTCTGACGTGCTTTGCATCGAAAATAGCAGCCATGGCTGAAGTTTGAGGAGATGGACAAATAACTTGTTCTTCTATTTCTTCGAAATTCCATTCTCCACTAATGTACTCTTCGTGGAAAAAGAGCTCCCAGTGGCGAGCATCAAGTACTTGAACAGTTCCTATAGTTATTTGAAGGTAAAGAAATTCATATTAAGGGCCACTGGCAGTTATGTCTTTCTTTCTTTCGTGTGAGACAATTCTAATGCCTGTAGGACGATATGGCTATCAAATTGAATGTATCAGCAGTTATATGGTACTGATCGGTTCAATATACGAGGGCTATATAGTATAGATTGAAAAGGAGAAGAAGAGGCCGAAACGAATCACCATCACATGTTGGCTGGGTGCAAACTGAACAACGCAACAAATGCATATCTGGATCATATCAAAACGTCAGAAATATGAGGAAACTAAATTCTGTTACAAATTTCGTAGATCTTAATCACAAATGGTAAAGACAACATGCAGCCGTAATTTCTTCTCGTCCTGACCTACAATCCAGGGCCCCTTTATTACATTCGATACTCTGGTTGTGCACGATTCTAGATTAGTACTTCTGCTTGACGCAATAGCAGGTAATTGACTTGAAAGCAGAGCTTCACCAGATTCCATCCTGAAGGTCCCCACTCTGAGCCAATCTGCAGGAAATTATGGACAAATTCGTGTGTAATATAATATATATTGCCATGAATGGATCACCATTAAATTATAACAAAAAGAATTCTCCGGAATTTTCGGCAGGATTCCATCGTCAGGGCAAGATGAGTTGACGGTAAAAGATATTTAGGAATGGAATGCGGTTTAATACCGATGTGTTCAGCTGAATTATGAAAGCTGTACGAGTGTTTTGTGCCTGTGATAAGAATGTTAGTATCAGGCTTACGAGATTATAACAAAATTTAAGATTGATCATTAATGATCATCAAACAGAAAGTTGACCATGTGCTAATAAGCATCACACACAATTTAATGGCCTTTCAAAAGTGGAAAATAAGCTAGACTATATTGCTTTAGCAGGCATTCAGAGTTGGATTAAACAATGTGTAAAACTTTAACACGAGCCTTAAATATAAGCTTGAAAAGTCATTAAAGAGTAAATGATTTACATATTGATTTATCAGGATAAAATTTTGAACTACCATAGGCGTGGTTTCTCACTAATAATAATAAGCCCTAAATGATAATTACTACTTACCAGTAACAGCTTCATACAGATTTCGCCATGGAAACCGAGGTATTGCATCGTGATATGGAACTTTTAAGTCACGATGGCAAGCTATCATCCACACACATCTTTCCATTACCAGACTATGAAATGCTCGATTGACCAAAGAAAGCTGAATGAGAGAGCTTGGATTCAAGAAATCGAAAATGAGGAACCACATATCTTCACAGAGGCTGCATACCAGTAAAAGTATATACCAAAATTCAATACTGAACTGACCGTTTCATGTAACCATTATATGGCACTCAAATGAATATAAATACCGAAATAAAATAATATCTATTATATATATATATATTGATGGTAAAGAACGAGAACATTATATTAATTAACCACATTTTTCCACAGCAATGAGTATGTGCCTAAGCACGTGCCATAAAATATCAGATGATGAGAGCATCATCAGCTCGTTTCTTGAATTCTAGTCTTTTGTTCAGCTAATAGGAGCAAAGAAAGAAAGACAAAATAAATCCTAAGAGTAGCTAAGCTGCAAGCTGTAAGGTAAACAAAGTCCATTATTTGCTCACTTCAGGGATTACGCATGTACAATATTATCGCTTCTTGCGTGCTGCACTTGATTCATGTCGGTCCATTTTATGCATTTATATTTACTTCTTTCTAGAGAGATTGAAATGATAGACATCTTTGAAAAGTGTAATGTCTGGTGCATGAATCAAAATGAGTTATCATAGATCTATCAGAGGAAAATTAGTAATTCATCTGTCTGATCGGAAAGCAACAGATGTCTTTATATGACGTCTTTAATTGTGGTATATGAAATCAAAATGAGTTTTTATGGATCCATCAGAGGAAAAACAGTCCTTGATCTGTCTGATAAGGAGGTATGATCAAGACCGTGGTCTACAGATTATTCCACTTAATGCAAGAGTGTCTGTATATGATGCAAAGCAATTAAAGGGGAAATGAATTTGGTGGTCTAAAGGAAAACAATTGAAATTCTAAACTTCACTACTGATTAGCCAGTGAATAATTGAGGTAGAAATGATTGTAGATAATATTTATAAGACATTATCGGAGCTGGATGTCCAAGTGGATGTTAGCCGAGAAAATGAAATTACAAAAAGCGTGAAAAACGTTATCGAAGAAAACAGGCGAAACGGACAGGTCCAAACCCAAGCCATCTGCAAGCACCTGGATGCTAGGAAATGAATAGGGTAGACCAACTCAAATCACGTTACGTAGAAGAAAAATAAAAAAAGGGATAAACTTTGGTCAATTAAACCCCTGAAGTAATGATAAAAACTCGGAAGTAAATTCTACAGAATGATAAAAACTCGGAACCATCAGACGATCAAACAGACGAGAAAAATAAAGCTAACTTAGAGGACAAAAATATTCACGCTGGACGTAATGAGATGGAATGCTATGAAAGGGAGCGATGAAATCAGATGTGCGAATCGATGAAGAATTAGACACGAAACAGAAAAGCGGCATAAAAATAGACTTGTATGACCGAGAAAAACGGACGGCGAACAAAGTAGGAGAGACAGTTACCTGAGATTCGAAGGAAGATCCAGGAGAGATTGATCACGGCATTCTGATGAAGAATCAGAAGAAGAGTACGAAGAAGAAGATGAGGATGATGATGACGATGGCAAAGATGATGAGGATGATGAATAAGAAGATGAAGAAGGAGAAGAAGAAGAATATGATGCTGACGACGATGATGAAGCGTTAACGGTGATCTCTGAGCGTCGAGGACGTTTCGATGGATTCTTGCTGCACAGCGAGAGATCAAGGTCGCTAGAGTTAGCGCGGGGATGGACTACAGCGACAGAATGAGACTCCGGCGCATTGTCTGAGGATCGAAGGCTGCAACCAGAGTTGTCACAATGATGGTGATGCTCATGATCAGGACAGCTATTTGCCAAGTGATTCGTCTGACGAGGATGAGGATGAGGCTGGCGACGACGACGATGACGAAGACGGCGACGACGAGAAGAAGAAAGAGATGTGACTGCTGCGGATGCAACAGCTGCCGCCATTAAAGCTTGGCCTCAGACCGAAGAATCGCTTGGGAACGGCTATGGCGACCGATGCTCGAAGCCGAAGACCGAAGAATCGCTTGGGAACGGCTATTGCGACCGATGCTCGAAGCTGAAGACGGAAGAATCACTTGGGAACGGCTATGGCGATCGATGCTCGAAGCTGAAGACGGAAGAATCACTTGGGAACGGCTATGGCGGTCGATGCCCGAAGCTGGAGACGGAAGAATCACTTGGGAACGGCTACGGCGATCGATGCTCGAAGCTGAAGACGGTAGTACACAACGAGAAATGCAGGAGAAGGAAGAGAAGAAAGCAAAAATGGTTATTTCATTTATTATTTGTTATTCGTGCCACTATACGGATGGCCGCATACGTATTCGTACGTGCACACGTATCCCGTGAACGTATATACGCCTCCATAGAATACGTACTTCTGGTATTTACGATATTTGCCTCTGATCATTCCTTCCTTCTTCTTTCATACAAATGCGTGAAAAACAGAAAACACAGCATTTCTCATCCAAATAGCTCTGAGAACCTCTTTGCCAGAACATTTTGAGCATCAAAATGCATCTTCTGACCAGCAAAGAGAGCTTGCATTTGCAAAGCCGAGACATCACAATGCAGAAACACAAAACGCCTCATGAACACTCTCAAGCAAATGATCTGAGGCTTCTTTCCATCTATAGGTGTCCAAATAGAAAGAAATCTCCACACAAGTCACGAGGGAACAATGAAATTATTAAGAATGACAAAGAGCCCAATGCCGATGTTAAAAAAATAATAGCTGCTATATGGTTAATCAATGAAGGAGAAGCAACCGGTGCCTCGTCAAATGTAAGACATTATTACATTTACATCACATTGCATTGCTGCAAGTAAGAATTGTCGTAATTTACATATTTGGTCCAGTATGGCTTGTATCTCGACATAGCCAGCTCTAGCCAAGGCTTCATGTTCCCGTTGTAATGCACGACAGCAGCTTTCTCGATGTCATCAGTCTCCACATGTGGATCGTACCCAAGCCCCAGCACATGCCACGATTTATCTAGTGGGTAGGTCAGATTGTAGAATGTGATCAAACCAGGAGGCAGTGTTCCAAGTTTCCACAAATCCCGTTGCTCATTCTACAAGTAGATAGATCAATAAGAAACTAAGGAATAAAACAGCAAAATTAGGCAAAACAGGATGAACCAGGGGGCAGAATCATGAGAGAAAAAGCTCACCAGATCTTGCCATTTGTGATATATGCCTGTGATGTTCCGCTTTTTCCATTCTTGAAGATCAAACATGTTCATACCGTATGCCCATCCACATGCATCTGGACTGAAGTTGTCAGAGATAAGGGGGTTTGAGAAGTTCAAATACTTATCGAATCGATGGAAACTCTCACCACAGGTCTCCACAGCCCCATTCACACTCCCATTCAGGTCTATAGACCACAAGGGGGTGAGATCTTTCTGAACCACTATATCATCATCCAAGAAGAGGATTTTGTCAAGTTTAGGGTAGACCTCAGGGAGATAGAAGCGCAAATGATTGAGCATCGATAGATATTTAGGGTTCCGATACTTCAGATTCGTAGATGCATCAGCAAGGGTTGTGGGATTGTCAGCTTTAAAATAGTATTCTTTCATGGATGCTGTTCTTAGCTGACGGAGCACTGGACAGTAAGATGCATTCAGCCATGTAAAATCATCTATATTCTCGACAGTCACCGTGGCTGGTACAGGTGGGTTTGCTAAGAACCACATCTTCATTGCTGCTATATTTAACTTGTCCGTAACCAGATGAAATACATGCTTCTCAGGCTCCTGCAAACCAAATAAGTATAAAAACAGCTTGTTTAAAAACACAATAGTGATAAGTGTTACCCTCCTTGCTAAGATTTACGTTCCAATTATGTTATCAAATAGGCAATAACCCACACAACACATGCTTTTCTTTTATTGTTTTTTTAAACGAGATGCAGGCTTTTTATTAATGCTACGTAAAAAGTACAAGGAAAGTTTCGCTGTTAGCAGTGGGATGGTGGAGATTTCCAGAAATTTGAGGCGAGCTAACCAACCCCAACAGAACATTTTCTATCTTAATCCAGATTCTAAATTAGTTTAATTGTAAGGGCAGTTTGGGTTTTACGGACTCTGACAAAATTGAAAAACTTCTTTTTCATGGTATGTAAAATTTTGATGAACTCAACGAAAGTGAATGGACAAATGCTAGCAAACACGTTACTCTTCACAATCCAACCTTCATGAACAACAATGCCTCCATTAACCTTTTTTTCATTCTGTTTAAACACAAATGTGATCCATACCTTCGCATTAAGTATAGTAGAGTTAACTACCACTGCAGCTGCAATGACATTATCTGAGAACAAGGCATAATGAAAGAGGCTAGGATCTTCCAGCTTCTCAGGATTGGGGAACCTTTGTTCTTCATCAGGCAGTGCATAAAACTCAGAGGTAAGGAGCATAGACAAGCAATGAATGCCTTTTGGTAATGTC
Organism: Azolla pinnata; assembly: GCA_037176905.1. Lineage (NCBI taxonomy): Eukaryota > Viridiplantae > Streptophyta > Polypodiopsida > Salviniales > Salviniaceae > Azolla > Azolla pinnata. The sequence continues at coordinate 13,160 of JBBBWG010012335.1, forward strand.
TTCGCAACAAGTTGTCTGAGAACTGTACTCTCCTTAATTAGAGAAAGGGATTGATCTTCTGATGACTGTAGCATGGCCCTTAATTTTTTAGTGATGTATTTACAGTCATATAGTTTGTTCCTTGCTTTGGATAAAGTCTGACCCATGTTCTTGATCTTTTCTGAGGCCCTGCAGAGCGCATCGTTTCCAATCAGAAATATCAAAATCTCTCAAGCAGTGTAAGGTGACTAGTTGCAAAAGTAGCATTTGTTTTTCTATATTCTCTCATATGATTAATATATCTCCCTGTCATAGAAACATGACCACCTGGAGGGGGAGGGGAGGCACCATATGATTGTCATAAAGACTTATAAGGACCACAATTGTTTTAATAGCTTGCATTTGGATATAAAAAACCATCACTAAGCTCAACATCTTACTTATATATATATTCTACAAGCCTGCTTTAAGATATATTTAATTTCTTATGCAAATGACCATTTGACTCTTAGGAAAACCCATGTATAGATTTCGTTGTGTGATGAAACAGATAATTCAGCTCAACCCAAGCCAATATGACCGATTTATTTTTGCATGATGGAAATGCATCCAGCTAAGCTCGAAAATATGGTTCAGAAACACCTCTATGATGGGGAACTAGAAATCCTTTCCAGGGAAAGCATTGTGAAGAAAAAAAGCAATGTGGTACGTGACAGTAATGATTTTTGTTGGAAAAAGTACCTGCGAGATAGATCAGCATCTATAGTTGCACCTTCCAGAATACTGCGGCACTCTTTGATGCGAGAATTCAGTTCATTCTGAAGGTCGGTTAGTTTCTGTGTATGTGCAATGCTAGCATAAACTCTAGCCATGATTATTTGATCTTTTACAAGTCGAATAAGAGTGTCAGACTCAAGATCATTCTCTTGACGCCAAATGCTATATTTTGTGAATACATTATCATCTATTTCTTTTCTCCTTTGGGAGGAATTTGCTAGTGCTTCACTTCCATTCAATTGTACGAGCTTTGAGACTCTCTCAACTTTTCTTTGATCTCTCATTTGCTGCCAATTTTACATATACCAGTTATAATATTAAGATCAGCATATGGATAACAAGCATTGTTCAAGTGAAACCAACCTACTGGTGAGATCAGAAGTGATACATACTTGTCTTGCTATGAGTGTGAATGGAGCTTCAACATCTATATAAGAAATTAATCTTGTTTAAGAAACAATCACATCATAAAATAGGTGTCCATAAAAACTAAGATTTCGTAAAACCCTTACTGGTTGAATTTAACTCCAGGCTCGACGATGATGATGCTTCACTTGTTGATTTCTCCACTGCTTCTGGCAGAATAGATTCCTCTCCTCCATTTTGCAGAATTTTCAACTGCTCCTTTCGACCTCAAAGCCGTATGTTTAGTACACAATTCTGTTGAGATACGAAATCCATAAACCTATAATCAAGGTCAAGTCATCTTACCCTGGGCTCAGTTTCATTAGCTTCAGTAATGCTCCTTTTCCCCAATGGTTTTTCCAACACCCAAGATGAAGAAAGGTCAGTTCTTCCAATAACATTCAAACTGAGTGGACCTGTATCATCTTCTATGTTCGATTTAATAACATCAAGAACCTGACCATTGTGAAAAATCAAAATAACGGATCAAATACATATGCAAAAATAATGCCTTCTTAGCTCTAGACTAAAAATATATACGTTATTCCTTTTACCTCCTTTGGAAACAAGCTTTCAATTTGCCAAAGAGCATTGAGCCTTGCATCTTCAACAAACTACAGTCAGTGAATTTGAAAAAGTTAACTTCTTCATCTCACAGTTTCCTCAGATGCATACAAGATTCAAATTGCTTACAGTATCACTGGCACCGTCAGAAATTTCTCCACCACCTGTAAAACCAGATTTAGAAGAAAGGGCAAAAATTTATCACATAAGCAAACGAATATTGTAAGACAGAGAGATTGTCCATTGGGATGCATAATGCTAGAGTGTTTCTGGTAATAAGAGACATTGGCTTGAAAAAGCATGCGAATGAGCTTAGACATTGAACTAAAGCCTGTGACGAGATCATGTATATGAGTTCAATTGCATGTATTTAGTGTCCTTATGCAAGCAAATGCAATCCCTGTCTATGTCTCTGATGTGTAATAAAAAAATCCACTTGTCATTCTGGATTCGAGAAACAGCTGATGAACTACCAGGGAAAATACATAGGAGATGAAAGTAATTAGTAATGAAGTCTAGCATTGAGAAGACAGCAACATGTCACCGAAATCATTCTCACTACCAGAAGCTGACCAAATTTTCTAACCACGAGATACATGGAGAAACCAAATTAGGTTAGGTTAGGGCCACAAACCTGACGAGATGAAGTTACCATGCCGAAAACCCAAGAAGATGAGAGGCGTCACCACCGAAATCAGCAGCAATGCAATCACTGGAATCCGAAACTTGGCGGGTCGTGGTCTTGTATTAGCACCTGGCCTTCTTGGTGGCATCTTTTTAGATTCCAACCCGATACATCAAACCGAACAAAAAGGTCTATGACCGATTGGCAAAAATGGTGCTACAAAGTGCAACCCGTTGTGTAAATCCTAACGCGTAGCCTAATTCAAACCGCAATACCAAACCTAGCCTAAGCCCTAATGTGAATCCTCTTGTATACCCTAATTCTAACAGCAAAACGATCCTAATGTAAACCCTAATTCAAAGCGTACTATGAACCCTAACGGAAAGTCTCCCTCTCTCTGCTTCTTTCTTCAATGTCTTAGCCCTCCCGTGTCCACCCAAGTTTCCAGTTGAACTATAAAACCTGATTCTTATGTTTCTTTGATCAACCACTCGACTCTCAGACCAGTCGGATATCATACAAGGCTTTCCGGATCTAATTTGTAACATAAGAGTGAAGAAACAGAAGCAAGCACGGCAATCTTCTTCGAGGAACAAAGCAAGGAAGCATGTAATTGTGCGTGTTCTCTCTGTACAGTTTCCCCTTCGAGTCCTTTTAATCTAGATCAGCACACGTATTGCAGAAGGAGGGCAGCCTCTTATTTCTCTGCACCCCTTTACCGACTGTACACGGGAACTGCACACCGCACCCAAACAAAGATCTGGAGCAAATAGGGGAGAACAATGATGGATCGGAGTCCTGGGAAGGCAGACGGACAGGGAGGTCTTCAAGATCTGGCGAAGGAGAGGAAGGAAGGAAGGAAGGAAGGGAGGAAAGAAGGAGAGAGGAGAGCTATACAAGGAGGGTAGAGATGGCGATCTACAGACGCGTTGACTGCCGATTCTTCGTCTTCTTCTTCTTCTTGAAGCTTCTGCTTCTTCTTCTTCTTCTTCTTCTTCTGTTCTTTATCTTCATCTTCTTCTTCTTCTTGCTTTCTGTTTTCATCTTCATCTTCTTCTTCTTCTTCTTTTTCTTGCTTTCTGTTTTCCCTGCTTGAAAAAAAACTTGTCAGTTTCTCTTGATTCTTCCTTGATCATAAAATGTACATGTTAATCATAAAATGTACATTCAAATGTACATGTTATGTTAAAAGAAAGAGGTTAGAAACAGAGACAGAAAGAAGTCGGGGTTAAATCGATCATCGTCGGCTGAAGCAGATTAGGAATGCTTCTAGATTGATCGCCGAAAGGGACACGATCCGGGAATCCGATGAAGCTAAACTCGATTGCATAGAGACAGATCAGGACAAGCGTCGAATCGGTCAAGTCGATCGTAGTCGGCAGCAAAATAGGCCATGGGTGCTTCCAGATTGATCGCCTGAAGGAAAAATGTCAAGGAATCTGGTGGAGTTGGAATGGGCAAGTTTCATTCGATGTCGATTTTACTTGCATATGCGTTTGCGTGATTCGAGCGCTCGTTGCTCTTTGATCTCCGAGCGATCTATTGGCGACTGAACATCAGAGCTTGCGATCTCATCTCAATCTCGATGCGATGGAGCAGAAAGGACGGCCTTCGCCATTTGAAAGCCAATCCGCGCATGTTAAGGATACTCGGCGACGAAGCTCGTTGAAGCATCTACATCCTTCAAATGTTGCACTTTCAGTTAAGATCGCATTCGCCGTGATCGTTAGGAAATGTAGCAAACTGTGTGTTGATGTAACTCTCCGTTTCCTTCTGAAAAGGACATACCATCGACGTGCCAGATTGGATGGGTGGCGCCATGTCCTCGATCTTTTGCAAAAATTGGGTCCATCTAGAATCCTCTGGATTCAAGATTATATATCGTTCTCGTCAGCGGTTACGATTCGCACCGTCTCAGTGTTTTCAATTGCGATGTTATCGGCATCGAGAGAAGTATAGGATGTCCGAGTTAGATTTCTGGGGGCATGATCCTTGATGCCGAATATTAGGCACTCGAGCGATTGAAATTCGATTCAGCAGAAGCGGATGAGCTCGATTACAGATAATCACAGATTGGCTGAGAACTGTAACGGCTTGCAATGAGACCTAATTGGCTTTATATGCAAGGTCATGAAGACTAGGAACTCAATCATCAAGAACTGCAGTTTCTTCTTCACTGTCCTCGCCGTCATGTTTGTTTCCATTTTCTTATTCTTCTTCGTGCAAATGTATGTTTGCACCATACAAAAAAACCCTTGTGATCAAAACTTCTTCAAGAGTACCGATGCAGCAAGGTCGGTGCTATCAATACTACACGACAAAATTTTGTTTCCGCTCATCCTTCTTCTTAAGCGCATGATCACAAAATCGAGCTTTATTCTCAACAAAATCTGTTCTCGCTTTTGATTTCTGCACTCGAAGCAAATCAAAACAGAGTGTGTTCTACGAGCGCGACAAAGCAAGAACAAGAGCGGGATGGATCCCTAAAAACTGGAAAACAAAAATCAATACATCGGCGCATCGATCACGAATATACGCCCATGCATGCATGTAACAAATACAAGGTCGCGCTTGCAGATACGTACGAGCGAAGATACGTATATATGGAGACAAATACATGTACAAATGCAGATATATACACATCGGTATACAGACAAACACAGATCGATCGTAGAGATACACGCCCCTGAGCCTGCTGTATCTATACCTAGTACAAATACAAGCACGTACGAAGATCTGCGATAGATACTGGGCACGGGTGCACGTCTCGAGACTTGTATCCCACATCTGTACAAATACAAGCCACACGGAGACGTGTGTGTACACGTATAGATACCTGGGTACAAGTACAGGTACCTACATTGGATGGTGTATTTGCCGATCCGTATGTACGGACGGGAATACGTATACGGTTGCCGGTCCGTATTTCCGGCGGTTAAATTAGACGAGAAAAATAAGAAAAGGGAAGAAGAAGAAAGAGAAGAAGAGCAAAGAAAAGAAAGGAAGGAAGCGAGTTCAAAATTGGCAACCTTCGAAGCTCCTCCACGTCTCGTCTCTGCAGCTCTAATGGCGGAGCTCGGTGTTCGTCTCTTCCCTTCCCCGCAGTCTAACAGGTTTTGCTTCCTAGTTCTTCCTGTTCCTTTGTTTTTTTTCTTTAGCATTCTTCGGCCTTCTACCCTGCGTTGCCCCCAAAGTGTTCGTTTTTTTCCTCGCTTTCTCGTGAATCCCGGTTTTTCATCCATTCCATTTCTTCGTGCGGCTTTTCTTCCGTTTTCCCCCCGTTCTTTGCTTCTGCTTCTGTGCATACCTACCCCCTTTTTCCTTCCTTCCTTCCTTCCTTCTCATGCTTGGTTTTAGTTGCAGGGATTCTGAACAGAAAGGATCGAAGATCGGGGTTTTCCCTCCGTTCGTGGACAGTTCTGTCAGTAGAGTAGCGAGTACAGCTGCCGGTTGTGTCCCTGCATCTCCTTCACGTCTTCATCTTTACGAAACTTCTCACGAGACCACTGGGTTTTCAGCTCAACAAATGGAGGTAGTCAAGGAGAGGATTAGCACCAAGTCAGATGAAGGAGGGCAAGGGAAAGAAACAGAAGAAGGAAAAGAAGGCGACAAAGAAATGGTACTAGTTGAAGATGAAGGTAACAAGCACGATGGCCAAACGAAGTTTTTTTCCAAATCGAGTATGGAAAATAACGTGAATATAAGCTTTGTTGGTGAATCTAAAGAAAACAAGTCCCAAGATAACATGCAAGTACTGCCTGTTTCTGCTGAAGGGTCATGGTTTAGCCATGGTAATCAAGTCACTGTTGAGAAGATATGTAACGGCCAAAGTGATCTATTTGTAAGAGGTTCCGAATCTGCTACTGTAGTTCAACCAACAAAATCTCCCATGTCACAAATCAGTATTGTGGATAAAAAAGCTCCAGGTAATAGTCCAGATTCAGTTAACCTTCCACTGAAGAGATCAGGTGAATATACAAACAATGAAAGTGGTGAAGATGGGCACAGTAAAGATAGAAATGTTGATGATACAACCGCTAAGGTTATGGAGAAAAAAATGGAAGATGGTCATGATCCTGAACGAGATGTGGCTACAGAATCTGGCTCTCAGCTAAATGATAGGGAAGATGATGTAATGGATTACAACTCAATGGCATCGCAATCTCATCGTAAGTTCTTTTCTTTTCTAGTCTTAGAAAACGGTTTGTGCTCCTTGACGGTGTTATGTTGGAATGGTTTTAATTCTTTCCGAAGATTCTTCTGTCACAGAGACGCGTCCATTCCACTTCCATGTCCTTGGGGTTCCTATCTTCATGAGTATTTTAGTATGTAAATCTTTATTTGGTAACTTGTTTATTGTACAATTATTTGTCTAATAAACTGGCAGCGTAATTCTTTCGAATTTATTAATTGACTTTGATTCATAGGCATATTACGTGTGTTCTTGCATTTCAAGGTAAATTTTATGTTTACACTGGGATTTGTTTCTAATTATCTTACTATTTTTCGCTTTCACTTTCTAAATAATTGATACTGTTTCTTATTCAAACAACCCTTTGATGTACCAAAAACATTTGTGATGGCTTCTGCAAATATCATTTTCTCATATGTTCTTATGTATGATGTAAGCAGAGGAGCCTACCCCTGGAGTAGTGCATGGTTCGATTGCTCACGGAGCTACTCTCCCTTCTACGGAGGCTATTAGGGTAGGAAGTATACAACCTACAGGTGGCGAAGATTCTGCCGAGGAGAATGCTTCTGTAGAGGGTCCATTCAGTAATGATGCAAATATGTCAGGAAGTCCACGCTGCACCGAGGAATCAGAAACATGTCAAACTGTTAAAGGAATTGCACCAAATAATCCATTAAGTGAGACAGAAAAAGGTGCTGGAGAAATAGAAATTAGTGGTACTAGTTTAATTAATAGAGGAATTGAGGCAGTCGTTGAAGAAAGGGAAACAATTATAATCAAAGAAACGGAAAGAGAAGTGATTGAAGAAGTGTATACGGTGATTGAAAAAACGAATGCCACAGGCTATCAGCACTGGGAGATTGAAGAAGTGCATACAGTATGTACTAAAGAAATGCATACAACACGTGAGAATGTGGAGATTCAAACAGGATCATCTTTGGGTGATTTTCATGATGAAGTGACATCAACTGGAATATCCGTTGAGCATGGGCTTAATCCATCTATTGAATCCCAAGACATTGAGTTATTCTCAGTAGAGGAACTTGTGCGAGGAGAATCGCTGGCTGATAACAATGAAAGAAGGGATTTAAGCATAGAGACACAGGTTTCTGAATCTCAGATTGATAGCGCAAAAGAGAGAGGTAATATGGCTGAAGAATATGCAAATCAGACACAGGTTATTCAAACTGACTATATACCCAGCATAGCTGAGGAACCCTCAAAAAATCAGGTTCAGATCACAAGTACAAAGATCACTCAAGTTCAAACTGAGGGGTCAAGAGAGAACTTAGTTAGAGCCAGAAAGTCTCCTGATCATATAGTGACTTCAATGGAGATCCCTGAAGCAAAAGCTGATAGCTGCACAATCGAGAGCCAAAAAACAACTGAATCAACTCCCATTATGCAACCTGAATCTACGAGTAAAGCAGAGGATTCGCATATGCAGGACAATCAAATCGGTCAGGTATGAGTATGTTTAGTGGTTATTTGCCTTTGCACTCCACTGATTCTGATTGTAGTTCCTGATGTTTTTCACTATCTATTTGATGATGCACAGGATGTTAGTGAACAAGAACTACAGGAAATCAAAGGTTGTAAAGTATGGAAGAGATTTGGAAGGAAAAAATATCTAGGAGATATTGTTGATTATGATCCAGAAAACAAGTGGTTCAAGGTGAGAAACTCGGTATTAGGTTTAGGGTTTTATGTGAACTTCCACTACTGCTATTTATGCCCTGAAAATGGTCTCTAAGTTTGTGATTAATCTGGTACCTAATTCATATTACATATGGTTCCTAATTGATGGATATCACTATTAATCTTGAGAAAATGATTAGGTTGTATATGAGGATGGGGATGCAGAAGATTTAGACTTGAATGAGATTAAGGAGATCCTGCTGCCTCGAGGCACTTTGCCCAAATCGGTATCAAAGAAAAGGGTTCATACCGATGACGAATCCGATGAAGGGAGGTATAATGGGTTGCTTTTTAAACTCTATATTCCTGTTTTATACTTTTCCCTGGACTTCAGAAGATCTATGAACCTTAGTGCATCTATGTTGTCATATTTAGAACTTCGAAACAGCAAATGAGGTCTCAGACTCCAAAGAAGCCCAAAGCAACTGAAGGAACAAAATCAAGAGCAAAAAGGACACCAGACAAAGCAAAAAGACCTTACAGAAGAAAGAAACAGGCGCAAGTTGAACCCTCAATGTCGAAGGATGTAAGCTCTACAACTGAGTCTACAATGACAGGAAATGAGGCAAGTGAAACTGACTCAGCAATACCACAGGAAACCCCAATGAAGAGCCAAGGAAGAAAGAAGAGAACGCAGTCTGATGCAGAGGTTTCTACGAGCAGCAAACTGCCACCTCGTATTGCACCTGCTGAGGGAGAAGAGACCAAAGGAAAGAGGGAAAGAAAAAGGAAAATACAATTCGATGCCGAGGTGTCGACAGGCAACACTAAAGCCCTGGACACAACTGATGACATCACGCAGGTGACACAAACAAGCAAAGACGAAATTACATCAGACCAGAATAATAACAAAAAGCAGAAAATAGATGAGAATATTGAAGAGTTAAAGTGTGATCGATCAGAATCAGATGCCGTTGAGACGGCTGCACTCATTGGAAAGCAAGTTGGGAAGGATTTTAATGGTACATTCTGCATTTGAGTCGTTATGCAATTTGATGAGAGTGAGAAGTACTTTAAGGTCAGTATAGACAATGCGATGCATTAATACTGCCACAAGTTTTTGTTTCTCTGAAAGAGTAACTGACGTGTTTCTCTGAAAGAGTAACTGCCGTGATAACACCCTAACAGGAATCAGTGTGATAGCATTTGATGATCTAGTCACAAAGCCTGATTGGTCATACAAGTTCTTGTTCAAACAACAGATGTGATTACACTTAATTTTGGGGAAATAAAAATGAACATTACGGTGCTTTAGAAGTATTCTGTGAAGTCAAATCTTCATTTAAATATTTACTTTTATGTGATATTTATTGAAAACAGGTGAAGTATGAAGGTGGAGATGAGGAAGAGCTTCATTTGGCTGAGCTGGAGACTGTTCTTATTCAGGAGGAAATCATTAACTGCAACAGCTAATCAATGAGAACTCTAGCATCATACTCGTTGGGAATGGCTATTACCATTTCAAATTTCAAGGCGTAGAAGGGAATATGTGTGTAAATAACCTTCGATGCGAGGCTTTTTTGTTTCCGACAGGAAAAATCCTCATCCAGAGTTGGTCGGTAGAGGTTTCTCGTGTAAGTAGTTTTTCCCTTGAGATACCTGTGAATAAGAAGATGGAATTGCCTAAAGGTTCTCATACTTGTATTAGAACTTACACTTTGATGTGTATCGACATGCTAATGATTTCTGTAAAATCCTAGAGGCACGCCCTTCAAACAAACAGGCTAGAGTTTGTTGGAGTGAGTTTGTGCTGTTTTAGGATCCCATTTTCGGATCTACATGCAGGATGCATATATTTCCTGTTTGGAAACTGAAATGGATTTCCTGATATTGTCTAGTTTGTGGGTGCTTGGACGTTCAGAATGTGTAGAAAGAACTCTAATTAAACCAGTATTAAACCATACTTGTTTTTGTTAATCTCCATAATAGAAGTTTCAAATAGCTGTTCTCTTCTTCATTCCATTTATGCAAATGCAAAATATATTTCAGTCGTTTGTCTTTCGATTGTACTCTGGCAAGTTAATGATGTTAATGAAGATGTATTTTTGCTGATCACACTGTATGCTGATTCTGGAGAAAGAGCAAGTCCATACTTAATACTTTCCTTGTTCAGGGTTTTGGGTTTAGGTGAATCCTCCGTTTGAGTGGAGATATGGGCTGGCTAATAGCTAAATTGAGAAAGGTTTCTTTAACTCCTTTCGAGAATACAAGCAACCTAGTAGCTGTTCAAGGGTGAAATTTTTCTTTAGACGTGAAGATCGGCTCCTACATGATGTAGGATCAAACAGATGTTCCGACATTCTATGCTTGCACTTGCAAGAGGAGTTTTTGGGCTTCAGCTGCACAAGATGGTGGTAGGTTTTATAGCAGAAATCGAGCAGCTTGCAGAGCATAATAGAGCTCGAAAGATTGGACATATCAAAGGTGAGGTAGATGATCGATGCTAACGAGGTTGTCGCTTCCAAAGCACTTGCACGATCGCTCGAGAAAAGGCTCTCCTTCGCCAAGAACAACTTGTTGCTTCAAAGATGTACCTTGGCAGCCGACGACACCGCTAGGAAACGAACCACAATCTTCCTCCTTGGTCAAGGTCAAGGTCAAGATCAAGATCAAGATCAAGATCAAGGTCAAGATCAAAATAAAGGCCAAGGTCAAGGTCAAGGTCAAGGTCAAAATAAAGGCCAAGGCCAAGGTCAAGGTCAAGATCAAGATCAAAGGTCAAGGTCAAGATCAAAGCTCAAGATCAAGATAAAGGTCAAGGTCAAGGTTAAGGTCAAGGTCAAAGTCAACGAAGATGGGTCAAGGTCAAACAGAGGCAGGGGCAGATTTGTAAATACCGGAAACGACATTTTGTGCTCTATTTTTGAATCCTTCTCTTCTCTTCTCTCTTCTCTCTCTCTCTCTCTCTCTCTCTCTCTCTCTCTCTCTGTCCACCGTTCCTGCTTCCTGCTGATCCGCCATGGCGGCTGCCGATCCCTTCGAATCCTACTTCCGACGCGCCGATGTGGACGGCGATGGCCTTATCAGCGGCCAAGAGGCCATCTCCTTCTTCCAAGGGGCCAACCTTAGCCGCGAAACCCTTGCCAAGGTGTTGTACGCCGCCATACGCTCTCTCCCGATCTATTCCGATCTGCTTCTGATGCTGTAGTAGCTTTACTTTGCCGTTGCTTCTATCCGTCTCTTTCGTTTCAACGAGATCTTGTTTATTCTGATCACAGCATATGGCGATTTGCATTTTTTGTTGTAATTCTCTTTGGACGACAGGTTATGGTTTTGTTTTTGAGCAGCCTAACTTGATATTATCTGTTCTTTCTTTATTCTCTTGTTCAACGTTTTCACGCAAACAATAGATGATCACATCCTTGAAAGCTATTCCTAGAGATGCAAGCAGCATTTCCATATGATGCAAGTCAGATGGAAATTAGAGTACGTATACGTCATTTTCTAACGAAAATGATCTAAGCTCACCATCCATACTGATCTACAGTCATACATAGAATCTTGGTTCGATTCAATGTTGATTTTATTCTGATTCATCCTGATCTGTATGCTCATCCACTGTTTACACACGATGCTAAGTTGATATTGAACTTAGACAACCGTTCTTGTAAATTTAATACACTACTTTCACAGATTGCGAAAATTTGTCTTCAGCTTGACCAAGATTTTGGTAAGATGAGTATAAATGATCAGTCATCATAATGCTGGCCTTAGCTCAATGTGAAGATGAAAAAGATGGACTTTTTTGCACAATCCAATTGTTGATATCAAGATGTGGTGTTGATTGTTTGAGATAAATGCATCAACGACATTTTCACACAATGCTAAGCTTGATTGATCTTTTTTTACAAGATGCAAATGTGGATCATAGTGCCAATGGGTCTTAATAGAGATGCATATACATGAAACATAAGATAAACGAGATGGGAAAGCTGCTTAATTCTTTCAGATGCATTGTCAAATGCTGCGTAGGATAGTATTCGTTCTCAATATCTTCCAATCTTGCATCATATATAGTGATTCTATTTTTCATAAAATTCATTATTCTGGTAAATGCATTTAAGGTCGTTTTCTAACTTTCCTGGATGCTGTCTCCCCAATATTCTGTAAACCCACTCAAGCAGCACTTTACATGATTGATAAGTTGTTCTTGCGAACTTAGGTTGGAAGGTATTTATGTCAATGTCATTGCAGACACATGCCTTCACACGATTCATAAGTCATGATTCACTTTTCTTGACAATGTTAATGTTTTTGTGGATATCACTTGGAAGATGTGGTAACCTGGCATGGACACACAAACTCTGAGCCGTTTTCTTAGAGATAAATTTCATGCTTAACTTTCTCTTGGATCTGCATAGCCTGATGTGTTTCTATAAAAACATTGACTCTTGTTGTCAGAGCCAGTAAGAGATACTGACCGGCTAAAAGATTCTCAGAAACTAGTACATGGTAACTTTATGTTAGTTTTTTGCAACTTTTGTGCATGTAATAAGATCCAATGCTCTCTGATGTTGAGAATTAGTGCTACCTTACGTCCTTCATCCGCAATCCATTGATATTTTTGGATGATAACGGAGGTTGACATCTCCCTCCAAATGGCACATACCAATTGGTTTCATTTGGCTTTACAGATCTGGCAATATGCTGATCAAAGGCAATGTGGATTCCTCTCAAGACCAGATTTTTATAATGCATTGAAGCTCGTCACCGTAGCTCAAAGTGGCCGGGAGCTAACTCCAGCACTTGTGAGGAGTGCTCTACAAGGATCAGCATCATCACAAATTCCTCCTCCTCAGATACAAGTGACTTCTGGTCCTCTAACATCTCAAGGAGCAACGGCAGTAAGACCAGTTGCTCCACCATCCATTCCAGCACAACAGTTTCCACAATACAACCCCGCAGGGGCGCAAGGAAGCTTCAATTCGTCACAAACTGGGGCATATTTCCCTTCAGGAAATCAAGTAAATCAAGTAAATACATTCACAGCGCAGACGAGAGCTTCAACTCCTCCATTAGTGGGAAATTTATCAGGGAGTTGGCCTGGTCCTACAACTAATAATGGGTTAATGCAGCAGAATGTGCAGTTTAAGGCACCTAGTGCTGGTCCTATACCTAGCAATGCTGTAATTAATCAAAATGTTCAGATCGGAGCACCTATTGTAGCTGCATCTCCTCAAGGGATTAACAGCTCAAATGTTCCAGTTCAAAAGTCTGTATCAGCTACCAGCATACAGGCCGATTTATTCGGGGGAGATGTATTTACAGTTGCTCCTATCAAGGAGAATGTTTCAATGCCATCATCAAATTCTATGACAAACTTGTCATTGCCTTCATCACAGGCAAATGTAGTAACTATGGATTTGTCCATATCAACAACATCACACCAGAAAGGCAGTCAATTGCCTGATCCTTTCAACCCTTCTTCCTTTGCATTGGTTCCTACTACTGTTGCACCGGGTGCCACATCCAACCAGCAGCAACCTCTACACATGTCCTCGAAATTAGATTCACAGAGTAGTGGTCTCAGTACTGCTGACGTTGTAAAAAATTGGCCAAAGATGGCAAATTCAGATGTCCAGCGTTATGGTAAAGTTTTCTTTGAAGTGGACACAGACAAGGATGGGAAGATCAATGGCATGCAAGCGCGAGAGTTATTCCTTAGCTGGAAAATCCCACGGGGTATTTTCTACATCTTGCATATTGACCAAGTTTGGCATTGCGATTCTAGTTTTGATATTCTTGGAAAATTTTCATTTATAAATAAAACTTTTTCTCTCCCTTTTGCAGAGATTTTGAAGCAGATCTGGGACTTGTCAGATCAAGATCGTGACAGTATGTTGTCCTTGCGTGAATTCTGTCTTGCACTTTACATCATGGAAAGGCACAGGGATGGCCTTAAGCTACCTACATCTATCCATTTTGATCAATGTTTTGATGAGTCTGGGATTCAGGCACTTCGTATTGCTGAGGCTCGAATTGTAAGTCGTCTGCAAAGTTCTCCAGCCTACAATGTGCCATCTTGGCAAAATTCAGGTATAGTATGCTGTTTATGTTGGTACATTTAGTTTATGTAAAAGGCCCTCTATATCCGTGATTTTTTTTTTTAACTGTGGATGATCACTATCCCTAAACTTTGTCATTTTTTTGCAAGTGCTTGGTGATTGCCATCAGAGAATATATGTGCTGTTTGAGTAAGCAGATTTATCTGGTGAATGCTGTAGTTATATGAGCTTATTAGGGAAATTATATGATTGATTTAGTGTCCCCCCTTTCTCTGTGTGTCTATCTGTCTGTCTCTCTCTCAGAGTCATTTGAAAAAGATTATAAGAAATTTAGGGGCATTTTGAGAATGAAGAACAAAAACATATTTCAAAATTTCTCTCTGTTACCATTTCAGAAATTCTCGCAGGTTGAGCACAAACTGATAACAATACTGAGATTCAGCTTCTTTTGTTGGTTGTGTAGCTGCTTTGCCACCTCCAGGTAGTAATCGGGGGGTGTCTGGATTGCCACCTCGCCCAGCCCCAGTACGGCCCGGTGTTTCGCCAACACCCTCATATCCTGCATCTGTACAAGTATCAACAACACCCAATGTAGATGTCCAACAAAAATCTAGAGCGCCTGTCCTTGAGATGAACTTCGTCAACCAACTGAATGCAGATGATCAGTTGACACTTCAAACCAAGCATCAAGAAGCGTTGGATGCTGAGAAGAAGGTGAAAGCATAATTTTCTAAGCATATAAGTTTCATAAGATGCCTGGAAATATTTAAACTATCTGTATGACTACATATATACGTGTTTTCTGATAAATATATAAAACATGATAATATTATTCCACTCTGTTTCAATCCATATTCTAAATCTGTGTTCACTACTTAGGATTTGACCACTCCCTTCACTTTTGATAAAAACAGTGTACTGTGTAATAGTGAAGAGATAAGGGTACGCCATTTAATATTTTAGCAGTGATGAAGTTCCAGTAAATAAGAACATGATTATCTATTGAAAACTCTATATCTGGAAAGAGGTAAAGTTGGAGTTGACTAATGTCAATTATTTGGTTAATTGGAAATAGTATCACCTCAGGGGATTTTGAATGAAAGTTAATTAATTAAGATGCATGAGGTAAGAGCTTCTTAAGTTCAGTTCTGAGGAATAAGCCATGATAAGAGCCATCGATTTTGATTGAGGGAAGAGGCCATTCAGGGGGGAACACAGAATCTCAGTGTAATCAAGCCGCTGGTTATGGGAGCCTAACAGTAGATCTATCCCCTGGTAATTTCATCGAGTGGAGAATCTGTTGGAGTAACGTCCTGTTTTTCTACCCTAACTATCCAGCCAGGCCATAGATTTTATGGTGATCTAGAATGCAACAAAATTGAAATGATATTGACATTACAATAGCCAAGTGCGTTGGGTATCATGTCACAGGAAAACAGTCAATCTTTGCTGTATGGGTTATTGTGCTCTCTTCAATCTGTGTATATATTTGATTGTTGCCTTCCAGTGAATGTTATATGACAAGTGTCATTTATGATACCATTTGTTTGATTGGTGTTTTCTAGATCAGTGATTTTTTTAGATTTGGGTATGAACATTCCATTTATCCTTTGGGTCTCCAATAGTTTGTATTCAAATAAATAAAAAGAAAGGTAAAAGACCACAATATGCAATTTCAATTCTAGATAATCGCAAATGGAAAAATATGCTGGCTTTTTGTAGTTTTTCATAATTATAAATTTCAATTGTAGTAATACATTAACTGAATGTGACTTTATTGGTGTAGGTTCTTGAGTTGGAAAAGCAAATCATGGACTCGAAAGAAAAGATGGATTATTATCGCACTAAACTTCAAGACATTGTATGTTTTATGATGCTCAATTTTTTATCTTGCCAAAATACAGAACTAATATAGTTTTAGTTTTGCTTTAACAGGTGCTTTTCAAAACTAGATGTGACAATCGTCTTAATGAAATCACTGAAAGGGCAGCTGCTGACAAGCGTGAGGTTAGTGACTCATGGAATTTTTTTTTGATGTCATAGTAAGGTTTTTGCTTTGTTTCCTTGATGGATCGTAAGGACAATGATAATCCAGGTACATCTTGTATAGGGATCATGCATGTCCTATTTTACAAATCTGAGTACATTGGGTTTGGCAAGTTAACCTGAAGGAGTAAATCCGTTTCTCTGTAGCCTGCATGATGACTATGTAATATATTGTAGAGTAGAAGGTTCCTATTAGAAAGATAGAAGATCTGCCATGTTGGAATACCTCAAAGGGATAACCGCAAATGACGATGCAATTTTCTATTATTGGATTGTTACTTTATGAATGTGCTGCTCTAATATACCATTACTAACGAAATGTCATAAAATAAATAAGAGGCTCAGTTCTAATTGTAATTAAATTTGCAGGTGGAATCACTGGCAAAAAAATATGATGAAAAATTCAAGCAGGCAGGAGAATCTCAGTCTCGTCTCCTTGCTGATGAATTGGCATTCCGTGATATCCAGGTAAGAATGAAAAATGTTTCTGTAGATACACTCCTGTGTCACCATATTCAAACTAGCTGTCTGGTTTTGCTTCTAATTAGGAACGGAGACTTGAGCTCTATAATGCGATAATCAGGATGGAACAAGGTGGCGGAGAAAATACGTTGCTTCAGGTAATGCTTTTGGTTGTGTATTTATTCACCCTGATTCAGGTAAAGAACAGCTAGATGTAAGGGGTCTGATGTTTACAGTCTCGTGCCGATCGCTTACACAATGATTTGGATGAGTTGAGAAAAGCTTTAAATGCCAAATGCAAGCAGATGGGTTTGCGAATAAAACCCACTTCTCTAATAGAAGTTCCTTATGGTGATTTCTTGGAATTCGATTTGTTTCATATCCACATTTTAGTTTGCTTTTTCAGAGGTTCAATAATGTAATAAGATATCTACATATAGGTTGGCAACCAGGGATGCCGGAAAATGCTGCAGAGTGGGATGATGATTGGGACAAATTCCAAGATGAAGGTTATCACATCTGTTTGGCTGCAAATCGTATTTATGTTATACAAACTATAGTTATGACATTAGCCATTATACTTGCAATATGGCTTTCCTCACCTTGTGCAGCATATTCTTCTGCAGTGATGCTGACAATTCCTGTTTGACAGGTTTTACGTATGTTCAAGAATTCATGGAGGAAGGTACTGCAGGTGGTGATACAGCGAAACCAAGGACTATTACTAGCTGGGATGACGACGACGACGACGACGACGACGATGGCGAGGTTGTGGATGCTCTTGGGAATGGTGAAGACCAATCAGATGAGATAGAACCCTCATCAACTCAAACTGACCATGATAGCAGTATTATTGTTGATGGAGAGAACGTCCACCATGTTTCTACACCCCCAAGCCCGAAAAGAGATGAACGTGATATTTTCAATGATCAAGCCGACACCAATAAAGAGTCAAATATGTAAAGTCTTTGAATCTCTTCTGCCACTTCAGTGGTCTAAAAGTGTTAGTTTGATTTATTTTGAATGGTGATTACATTAATCGTTCATGTATGATATAATAAAATTTGTCAAAACATTTTTGCTTCTAGTTAATAGATGAATCATGAAATATTGTGTATTGTTTGCTATTTACACTCTCCTGCAGATGCAGGTTCAATTAATCAACTAATTAATTAATTCCTGGTGCAGGTTTAATTCTGACATAAATGATGAAAATGGAGATGACGATTGGGCATCCGTATTTAAGAATGATGAAGTGGGTTTCGACACATGGCAAACAAATGGTACAAGCTCAAAGGTATGATGCTTTCTTGAAGCTGCATGGATTAAAATGGGATGGTTGTCCGAGTATGTTGAATTTTTTGTTTGTGTATGGAAGGTGACAACAGGGAAGCCCAGTAATGGCAGTTCATCCAGCTTCAATGAGCCTTTTGATATGCTATCTAGCTCAGAATATCCTGTGGAAACCGGTTTTAATGCCCAGAGCTCGAATTCTGGTTCTTTTGGGTTCCATGACAGCTTTGATACTATATCAACACGTCAAGATAGCCTGCCATCTTTCAGATCTATCCAGACAAAAGAACGTCCTTCTGTGTTTTTTGATAATTCTGTTCCAAGTACACCTGTTTACAGTAACATGTCTCCCAAGAGGGGTTCTAGTGGATTTTCCAACAGTCATTTGACTGAAGATCCGTTTGCCCGGTTCGATTCTTTCAGCAGTAACATTTCCGGTGATGGTAAACACTCTTCTAGCAGTTACGCGAGGTTTGATTCTTTCAGCAGCAATATTGGTGATGTTAAACCCACCTCGAGTAACCTCATGAAGTTCGATTCTTTTAGCAGCAATCATCCTGGAGGTATGGGACATGACTCTGGGCCATCATTTGACTACAACGATTCATTTTCAAATGCTGGTCCTTTCAGTAACACTAAAGCAACCACAGATACTTTGGGTTCTTTGTAACAGTTTTTCTGGCTGAGACATCAGCCTGAAGTGGAAGAGCATAAGAGGCTTATTGCTATTATATCCGGGCTTAACCATTTCCTTTGTTACAGAATGCAATCTATTCGGCGAAATAATATGATACAGTATCAGGAAAGATAGGAGCGGTCACTCAGATGCACACAGATGATTTATGTTACTGTCCGTTTACCTACTATACATTCTTTTGGGTCGTAACTCATAATAAGATGATTTGGACATCTTTTCTAATAAATGCCGTCATCTGCACATTGTATTGTATTGAGAATGCTTCATTCTTGTTTTGAAGGACTTTGGTCTTAATTTCTTGTATTCTGTCCAAACTTCGCTTTCCATTCTTTCCAACAATTAACCTTCTAATATTTCCCTTCTATTTTGCACTGTTGGTATATGCTTGGAAATGCTCTTGTACTTTGAACGTTTAGTATGCCTATCAATCTCAACAGGGTTTGATCACAGGATGTTAATTTTATTGGTAGTGTCATACTTTGAACATTTAGTTTGCAAATTCCAAATTACTATGGTTTCTGTTATGGGCTTATTGATGTGCAGATTATGCAATGGCGAAGGCAGGAAGATTGGTCATTTCTCTGCAATGCAAATACAATGATGTCTTCTCATCGATGTAAGAATGCTTTCATCCTGCCCTTCTGATTTGATGTATACTGATGAAAAATATGAACCATTGCAGTCTTCATTATAGTGTGAAAGGAGCGCGTACTGGAAGCATCATTGAAGTAAATCAACGCAAAAAACTGGAACATATTTGAGGTAGGATAGTCAAGATCAATGCTAAAGAACGGAACATCATTGAAAGTAGGTCAGTCAAGTTCAATGCTATGAGATGAACGTAAAATGTGCTAGGTTGAGAAACATGCTATACAGTTTTTCAGACCAGTTCCAGACCTCATTCAGAATATAATCGTAAGTAGAGTTTAATTTAAGTTTAAAAGTGAAAGCTTAAGTTTGAGTAGATTGAGTTTAAGGTAGAAGGAGTTAACTTTATTTATGCTAGGGTGAATTGGACTGAAGGTAGAGAAGAGATGAGCTCATTCATATTAAGGTCGCACGACACGGTAATTTTCCTGTCAGATCGACAGTGTGTTCGTATAATGTTTCCACTTCTGATAGTAATTGTAGCATCAACAAATTCTTGTAAGAAGATCTGCATGGAGGAAATTAGCATGATTTCATTACAAGAGCTTAATGGTGAGATTAAATTAGCCACAGATCACAAATTAGCTATTGGACAAATTGAGATAGAAAACATACCTACCTAAACCTACCATACAGGCAACACATGCTAACCAAGTACTGGGTTATTTATTGATGGGTTACTTCTTCAGACAAGTACACTCGCCTGTGGTATGCAGTAAGATCGCTAAAATATTGTTGCAGGTTATCTGATAGACAGTTAAACCTAATCCATCAGCAAGACAATGATGGCTGATCTCCTTGACAAGATTTTTAGCACCCTTCTGAGTGCGGTTAATAATAAAAAGGGCCAAAGAAAAGCCGACTGATTTTCGTAACCAAACAGGAAAACATTCATGAGTCTTTGAGATGTTGCCAATGGGCTTTTGGTTGAAGGTCAAGTTGCAGCAAAAACCAAACAGGGGATACTGCAAAAACTTTTCCAAGCTTTACCGATTTGGTACAATGTCAGTGCAGAATATATATATATATACATTGTACATAGCAAAAGAGGCAGCGAAACCGTACTGCTCTGTATCGGAATGCATATCGATCTAGTGGCATCGATAAGAAGCATCGAGAGAGGTTTCCTGGAGTAGTATATCGAAAGATGAGATGTACAGGAGGAGGCGATGGGTTATGGAATCTCATTCATTCAATATGAGACTCAGCAAGGAAGATGTTGGAGGGTTGAAATAGCCTGAAGTAAGGAGCTCATAGGCTTCACAAAACGCCGCTTGAACGAGCGGGAAATTAAAAGAGTTCTTACCGATGTCGTTGGAGACCAGGAGTGGATCTTCTACAGCTAGCAGGTATGGCCTCCAGCTATTTAAGAAACCTTTTGTTGATTTCAGAAAGAAGTGCTGGTAACCCTCCCGGCATGAGATCCCATACTGTCGGACATCGAAGCTCCTCCCGTAGAAATGAAAGAAACCTGCAAGCAGGGCCCCAAGCCCTATATACCCAATAATCTCTCAGAAACCCCAACAGCTTTTTTTGCAGGAAAAACAGAAAGAAAAAACACTTCTTTTAGGTATTCAGGATCATTTCAAGGAAATGAGCAGAAAATGTCCGAAACCTTGCACTGGGATTGTTTTCTTCTTTAGCTATTCAGGATCATTTCTGATTAGGAGGACAACACCACAAAGAAACTAGCAGAAACTGTATGAAACTCTGCAGTGGGATTGTTTTCTTCTTTAGCTATTCAGGATCATTTCTGATTAGCACAACACCACAAACAAAGTAGCAGGAAATGTCTGAAACGGGTTGTTTTCTTCTTTGGCTCTTCAGGAACACATCTGATTAGACAACACCACAAAGAAACAAGCAGAAAATGTCTGAAATCCTGCACTGGGATTGATTTCTTTTTTTTCCCCCCCTTATATACGGGGCATTGATTCCATCTACCCAAACCAACCGAAGTTGATGCACACACACACAATCATTTCATTCACAAAAGAAATCTCTAACGCAAATGCATCTAATTTTTATACCACAAGCAGATGTACCTTTTCTGATGCATCAGTCGATAGATAACAAGAGTTTGTTGTGTATATATATGCTCAAAAAGGCTTTGGAAATCAATCTGAACAAGCTCCACCCACAGCTAGACAATCGATGGATGGATGGATGTACCTGAGGGCATCGATTCCATCTTCCCAATCCAGAGGTAATGCACATTGATTGATTGAATCATTCATTCAGAAAAGAACTCTGTAATGCAAATGCATCTAATTTTTTATACCACAAAGTAGATGGACCTTTTCCGATGCATCAGTCAAAATAGAGATAACGAGAATTCCATGACTTTGTATATGCCCAAAAAGGCTTTGGAAATCAATCTGAAAAAAGCTCCACCCACATGGATGGATGGATGGATGGATGGATGGATGGATGTACCTGAGGGCATGATTCCATCTTCCCAATCCAAATTTAATGCACATTGATCGAATCATTCATTCAGAGAACAAATCTATAATGCAAATATGCATCTAATTTTTTATACCACAAAGTGGATGGACCTTCAAAACAGAGATAACAAGTAAGTTTTCACCTACATACAGATAGACAAATCGATGGATGGGGTACCTGAGCGAGCCGAAGGGTTGGCGGTGGCATCTCGGCCATGCGGATGGACTTGGAGGAAGGCGAAGAGCATGACGAAGAGCGCATAGGAAGCGAGGCCGCCGCCCGGGTAGACTTCGTTGAGATGCTTGCGCTGCAGGAAGGTCTTGATGGTGATGTAGAGGGGAGCTATGGCGGGGAAGCGGGCGGAAGCCGCGGCGATGAAGGAGGCTGCCCTGAGCTCCATGCCGGTGTTCAGCCTGACATCGAATGCGATCCTGCTCTGCTTCTCGATGAACTTGACGATGGGGATCCGGGCTCGCGAGATGACCTGCACTTTGCTGGCTCGCCCCGATCGGATCAGCGCCGATGCCAGAGCTTCCAGCTTCGGATCGACGCTGCTTGCATCGCCGATCCTGCTGCTTGATCCTGTTCCTAACCCTAACCCTAATCCTGTTCCTGTTCCTGTTCCTGTTCCTGTTCTTGCAGATTCTTCCTCCACGATGGCTATGTCGATGTCGCTCGTCTGCGGCAAATACAGCCCTGTTGCATACGATCCGAACACCTTCACCTCTGCTCCCGGCCATAGCCCCGCCACGATCTGCTTCACCCTCTCCATCGCCCCCGCCCTCCTCTGCTTCTCCGCCTGGCTCGGCTTTGCCCTCTCGTAGAAGGCCACAATCTCCCCGTGGAGCTGCCGCATCCTCCCCTCCCTTTCTTCTTCCTCCTCCTCCTCCTCCTTCCTGCGCCGCCGCTCCCACAAGGGCGGCTCTTTGAACCATGGAGCGGAGCAGGCCATGTCGAAAGCGCAGCGAAATGGCGGATCTCCCCCGCCCACAACTGAGCACTTTCTTCTTCCCCTTCTTCTTCCTCTTCTTCCTTCCTTCCTCTTCTTCCTCTTCTTCTTCTTCTTCTTCCCTCTGTCTGTTCTATTCTGTTCTGTTCCGTGCTTGATCACGAGGGCGCCATAGCCGAGCTTCCGTCTCCTCCCTCTGCTTTCAACAGCCGCTTGCCCGTCCTCCTCATCTCTTCCGCTCCCACCACCATCTCATGCCATGATTCCACGCCCCGATTCACGCAATCTCTGCAGCATTCATTCGCCCACATGGAGTACGGCTCCTGCTCCGCGCTCGCGATCTCTGCAGAGCCCGTGCCCAGGCCCCCAAAACCCTAATCCCCCCAAAACCCTAATCCCCCAAAACCCTAAACCCTAGAGTCCCCATGGCACACATGCATACATACATACATACATACACATGCATACACATGCACGCATACATACATGCACGCACACATACATACATAGACACGCACACACATATGCATGCATGCATGACTCGCACGTGCAGACATGCATGTCCTGTGCGTGTATGTATGTGCGTCGTGCGCGTATGTATATGCATATGCGTGCACACAGAGCATGCATACATACACGCACATGCACGCGCCCACACACACACACATACATACATACATACGCGCGCATGCAGCACATCTACATGCATGCATGCATGCACACACGACATGCACACACACATGCATGCCCGCACACACGACATGCACACACACATGCATGCCCGCACACATACATGCATACAACGCACATGCAGCACATCTACATGCATGCACACACGACATGCACGCACACATACATGCATACAACGCACATGCAGCACATCTACATGCATGCATGCATGCACCCACGCATGCATACATGCACGCTGTGATGGCTACAAAGACCATATGTAGAGTAGGCACCGTTGCTCAAGGGCTCTTGTAACAATACAGGCCCCCGAAAAAAAAACTGCAGAATTGGAACCGAAACGTACACAGCCGAAACTGAAGCGCAACAGCGAGCAAATTCAATCGTGTCGCCAACGACCGATCTCGGGTTACAGTGCAGGCAGATAGAAGAAGTTCCGATGCCCGCAGGAACAGCATCGAAACACCCTGATGCACTTTGCTTGAAGTCGTTGCAGAGGAACCGGCCGTTTTCATGAACAGTTTGGGTCTTAGGGTCAGGGTTAGGGCTAGGGTTAGGGTTAGGGTCAGGGTTAGGGTTAGGGTTAGGGCGTTTCTTGATAGGTTCGAGACCAAATGCGATCAGCGGCCGTTTTTTTAAGAAATCCCACGGCGCTCGAATCAGAGAGCAATCTTTTTTTGAATACCTTATTCTTCTTTTTTACCACTTCATTTTTCCGCTTCTTTTTTTTCCTTCTCTTCTTGTTTTCAATCGAATTCCCATCGTTAGTTATAAAACGCCCCAATGGTTACTGTGCATCGTTTCTACGATTCGTTACAACTATGGATCGGTCGAAACCGCCCGAAACTTTCTCGCGGCAGAGGAAATAACCATTTCTAGCGGAGCATAACAAACAAACAGGTTTCCGCCTCACAACAGTTGAAAAGAAGGATTAAAATGAAGGATGAGTGATCCGTTCGCGGAGAAATTTCGATTCCGGAGGAAATTTCGATCGCTGCACCTCTGCTCGATGACGAATATCATCGAATCGACCGTTCAATGTAGGAACAATTTCAAGACCAAAAATTCCCTTGTACATTACCTTCAAAGCAAGCAAGCAAGCAGAAGTGTTCCCAAAATGAGGAAGATATATACTGCGGTTTTTTTTTAACATCAACGATTTTGGTTTTTCTTTTTCCGCTCAGCCTAAAAAAAAAAAAAATCGGACAAAATGAAGGGGGCAAAAAAAAGAAAAAACAAAAAACAAAGGGAAAAAGATTATTAAAAAAAAAAGCCCGCGAGCAGCGCCACGTCAGCGGCCACGTGGCAGGCTTGGCGGGGGCGATTTCCCGCGCTTTTTTTTTTCCCGCGCCCTCCTCCTCCTTCTTCTCCCTCAAGAGTTTCTCTGTTCTTCTCTGTGTACTTCCTCTGTTTGGCTATGGCGACGGAAGCTCTCTGCGTCGCTTCCTCGCTCTGAAGCGCACCATAGCTCGGCCAATGCATTCGTCTTCTTCTTCGTCGTCTTCGTCTTTGTCTTCTTCTGCAGCGGGGACCTCAGCTCCTCCTCCTTCTTCAGCAGTTGCAGCAACGGCAGTCGTTTCTTCTTCCTCCTCTTCTTGGTCTTCTTCTTCTTCTTCTTCGCTTCCTGCAATGGCTTCTCCGCCTCCTCCCCTTGCTTCCACTCCCACCGCAGCAGAGAAGCTCGCCAAAGCGGAGGCGCTCCTTCTTCACCTCTCTCAGGTACATACACGTCGCGCAGCTCCATTTTTTCTGGAACACTGGAAGGGGGAAGACGAGGGAAAAAGAAACATCTTTCATCATCTCCATCGCCGTCGTCTTCTTCTTCTTCTTCTTCTGATGCTGCTGCTGCTGCTGCTGCTGCTTGGCTATGGCGATGGCTTGAACTCGTTTCTCTTTCTTTCTTTTGCTCTGTCTCATTCTGTTGGGTGCGCGCAGGTGCACAGCTTCCATTTGGTGCACGACGGCCTCCTTCGGGATGCTTCTAGACTCTTCTCAGAGACCAAGCATCACCTGCTCTCCACTGTCGCTTCTGTGGGCTGCGGATCAGTATGTGTTTCTATGCCTTACCCCCTGCCCTCTTCTCTGCAACTCGCGTCTGTTGAATTCCTACCATCAAACTGTATCAGCAGTCATCAAAGAAGTGCAGGGAAGGCAAAGAATTCCTTGCACCCATTCATGAATGAATTCCTTGCTTCCTGACAAGCACAATCTGTTGTTGGCCTCATTGCAGTATATTCCTCAATTTCCCTCTTCAAAGTCATGGGGTCTGGGGATAATAAATTCACGAAGGTTTTTCAACCTGGGAGCTGAGGTCTTCTTGATCAAATGTCATTCCTGTTACATAGTTCTTTCCCCTTATTTCATTCTCTGTGCAAATTCATACGCATACATATACGCATGCATGCATTTGTACTTGCATAAACACATATAGATGCATACATAACACATTCCCACATACAGATGCATGCATACACGTGCACACACCGATTTCGTGGCCCCATGTATAGTCGTACACACCCAAACAAATCGATACCGATCCAATTCATTCTTTTTGGCTCAATGGGGAATGATTTGTTGGAAATGCCAGACCTTGTAGTAGTGTTGTTTTGGGTTCCTTTTGTTTACGTTTTTGAATCGTGTCTTCATACCCGAGAATTTGTGTTGATTTCACAATTAATATTTCCCCCTTTCACCAGGAAGAAGGTTTGATAAAGTGCTGGTCGGCAAGCCTCATTTATTGCGCTTTCAAATTGGGCCGACCGTCGCAATCTATTGTTGGTTTCGGTGGATTTACACTCACGAAGCTCCTCAAATCGTTAAAATTTGAGTGAGACAGACATCTCTTCCTATTCTACCATTTTGATTGAATGAGAAGAATCAAATTTCGTCAATTTCTGGGTAGTTTTTCTTTGATCAAGATCTTGTTTCTGTGCATAATATCTTGATGTTCCTTTTTTTCTTGTTTGCTTGGTTGCAGAGTAATGGATTTCCTTAGAGAGTTATCTTATTTTCTATCAAAATCTAGCCAAGCGTTGATGTCCATATATGGCGAAACATTCAATGCATTCCAGCAGGTATGAATGAAATTTTGCATGTCAAGGGAAGTAAGGTTTCCTCTTTCGTAACAAAGTTTTCACATATGATGTGTAATTTCTTATGCCATTGCCCTTGCCCCCTACAGCAACTTCGACAACTACAGGCCAACTATGTCCACCTTGCAGTTCTTTATCAGTAAGTTCTCTCTCTGTTTCTCAAATATTGGATCTTTTTAAACTTATTAACAATGCTATAACATACTGTGCTTGGTTTTATCACGGTTAATGTATTACTGTAAAGCTTCCAGCTCCCTGTAGAAGATTGATCAGAACGCTAAAGGATCTGTTGTGAGAAAATTTTCCTTGTTCATTCCAGGGTAGATTTTAAAATCTTCTTTCCTTTCATAATTTTTTTTTGCAGAAATTACAAGAAGAACTTCTCTAAGTTCTTTCATCCACCTAATGAGATTGAAGGAAAAGATAATGCCTCGATAGGGTCGTGTGTGGATGCCGAAAATTTGATGTATCTGAGGTTTGGCTGGATGCTATTTCTGGCCCTAAGGATGCATGTTCCTGGTCATTTTGTAGACCTCATGACTTGCGCCAATGGCCTGATTGCTATATTTGTAAGCATCGAAACCACCATGTTACCCCATATCGTTCTGGACTTCATGCTGCTTCATTATCCTTTTCTAAATAGATGTACCATATGGCACTATCTGGCATCTACATTTCAATACTTAGCGCCTAATTGAAAGCATGGAAAGTCATAAATTGTTGGTATTCGTACATATCCTACTCGTTGCTCATATGGATCGAGACCAATGCATGGTTCATAAATATACTGATCTATGTCGTAGTTTGATCTATGGCATCATTCATACATAGTCTGTCCCATGCCTTTGTTCATAGCAAGGTTGATATATGCCCTTGTGTACATATACTAGCCTATGTTTATACATATTCTGTCTGAAATTCTGACACATATCGACTTTTGTTCATGTGTATATCTTCCTTCCATTTTTCATGCATATACCAATCGACATGTTTTATTCATACACAATTAAACATTTGCCATTGTTCATGCTATCATACACATGCTCCTACATGATATTGTTCAAACTGATACTACTTGACTATGCATCGCTCATACCTATGTTGACCTGTGCACTGTTCCATATGTATATTGAGATATGTCATGTATTTCATGTTTATATACTGGAATTCGGTCAAGTTGATCATAACTCTCATTTAATGACATATTTCTAGTTTCTCCACACTTCTTCCATTTCAATGTTTTTGCTCAGTACGTACTAAGTTCTCTCTATCTAGTATGGAATTCGTCGAAGATGCAAACTGTTACCCTCTTCATAGTCCTAATTGTACATTTTTTTCACCACTATACTTTATGAAAATTAACATATCATTTTTTTCATTCAGGTTGTAATGATAATTCACATGCCAGCTCGCATGAGGAACGTTTCTTTGGATGATTCCTCAACATATTGTATGTAACTGGATCGTCTCCCATGTGCAAATCTTTTTGTTACCAATTTGGACTATGTGCTAATTATTATCCTTTCCGTGCCCACAGCTATTAACACCCCCAGGGGTGTTGACATTGTAGCATCTCTCTGCAAACTGTATGACGCATCAGAAGCAGATGTCAGAGCCATGCTAGAAAGAGTTAATTCCATGATACAATCACATATTGACTCCAAAGATATTCTTGGAACTGTTGAAAAGGAGAAATTTATGGAAGGAATTGATACAGGTTAAAACTTTCTTCTCTATCAATTGGAATTTGCTTTGGTTTACTTGTTCGTGTGTCTGACATATCTATCATCATCTTTTTGTTTTTCCAAAGATGGTCTTATGCGCTTTAAACGACTTATGGAGAAACAGGATATCATCACCTACTTGAAAATACTAGATAAAAACTATGTTGAAGTGTACCATAGACAAGGGGATATAGACGAGCGGTCATTTCTTCCTGAGAACAGCTTTGTCATAGATTTGATATCAGGATATCGAAATGGGTCAGATGAACCTTCTTGGACAAGATCTGCAAAGGCATGTTCTCTATGTTGATATTTTTTGTTCTCTTGACAACTATAGCTACAAAACTGTGGCGAGACATAAAAGGCTTGTGTTTGTTGTATGCAGAGAAAGTATGAAATGATTTCTTCTCCTTCTAAACCTATAGCATTGAGAGTGAAAGTACCTACTGAAGATGATTCTCTTTTATTGTCCCCGAATTCAGGCATTAGTAAAATGCCTCCTCCAACTCCAGTTTCTGTCAGTATGGCCACAGCCAAATGGTTAAGAACTGTTATTGCTCCTTTGCCAGCAGAGCCTTCAATTGAATTGCTCAACTTTTTCAAGTCTTGTGACACAGACATTACCAAGGATGTTATTTATAGAGCACATTTACTACTAGAGTGTGCTTTTTCTGTCGAGGTAGCTAAAAATTCGGTCACTGGAGGTGCCAATGCTATTTCATCCCTGACCTCTGCATGGGCTCTTCATCGAAGGATAGAGGCATTGAAATTATATTACAGGGTTTTACATGAGATGTGCAAGGCTGAGGCCAAGCGTCTTCAAAGTGATAACCTCTCCTCTCTTCTTACCAATGAGAGGTTCCATCGATGCATGCTAGCTTGTTGTGCAGAAATAGTTCTGGCTACACACAAAACAATATCTATGGCTTTTCCAGCTGTTTTGGAGCCAATGGGGATCACTGCCTTTGACCTCAGCAAGATGATCGAGAGTTTTGTTAGGCATGAAGAGACATTGCCAAGAGAGCTAAAGAGGCATTTAAACTCTATTGAAGAGAGGTTTCTCGAAATGCTAGCATGGGAAAAAGGTTCTTCTATGTACAATTCCCTTATCATTGCAAGGCCATATCTGAAGTTCCATATTCAAAGGCTGGGTCTACTGGGTGATCCCATGCCATCGCTGGAAACTCTCAAGTTTCGGTTTCAGTCATCGAAGGATACTCTACGCTCTGTGAAAACAGAAGGAAATGCTTCGCCAGGTTGCCCTAAGCATGACTGCTGCTTTTGCTGTACCAAGAATGTTGAATTATTGGGCTTAATCTATTTATAAGGAATTCTAAATGCAAAGTCAAATAGAATATTTTATGTATGGGAAGACTTACACGAATTCCTTGTTGCATTTACATCAGCTACCAGAAATATAAAGCGAGAGGTGGAAAATGGCTCGCTGCTTCTATCTCCGATCAGAGACAGAACTTCTGCATTTTCAGTCTTCAGCCCCACAAAGGCTATCACACAACCTCCGCTTCAATCGGCATTTGCCAGGTGACCATGGATATTGATAGTATTGCCACGTACCATGTATTGTATCAGTTGTCAAATTTGACATAATTAAATCGTATCGTTGTCCATCTGTCAGCCCTCATAGGATAATTTCAGCTGGTGGAAGTGAAACGTGTGCTGAGACTGTGATAGGGATCTTTTTTCACAAGGTGATCAGGGAAACATTTGTTATTCAAGACCTTTAATTTCTGTGTGAAATCTCTATTTTAACAGATTCCTTGTTTTATCTACAGGTGTTGAAACTGTCTGCAATCCGAATAAAGCTTTTGGTAGAAGCTCTCAAGCATCCGGCTCACCTCATGGAGGATGTGTTTAAACTAGTTAGTCATCTGCTTCATGAGGAGACGCATATTTTCTTCAATAGGCATATTGACCAAATTGTCCTATGCAGTTTATATGGGGTTTGCAAGGTTCGTCAGTCATGAATATAAAAATACATTTTGACATGCACTGGCCTAGGTAGCTATTTATTTTTAGAAGAGACATTCTTGAGGTAGGCTCTAGCGTGAAATGATTGAACTCTTCAATTAATTTTGGCAGGTAAAGCAACTCAAATTAACATTTAAGGAGATTGTTCAAACGTATAGACAAATGCCGCAAAACAAGTCTTACGTATTCAGAACAGTCTTCCTTGACTCAAAAGGGGTATGCTGCTGCTACATCTGTGTATTCCTATGTTCGTACCTAGGATTCTTTTTGAGAGTTGAAAGACTAGTGTCAAAGAGTGAATCAGCGTAGCATATTTCAACAGTAATATGTTAAAATTTATCTTGGTGCATTCATCTTGGGTGAATATATGGCCATATGAAAAACTGAATCCAACCTGTTAACCCATGCTCACACTGAACCATAATGATTACCAGAGACTTGAGGTTATTCAGCTCAGAATCTTTCACTATTTGCACTTTACATTATTTGGAGCATTATATCTTATATTTCAATCAGTTACTATAAAAGAGCAGCTCCAGCTGTGACATTATCAGTCCATCTTTCTGACGTTCTAATAGTTTCTACTGTAGTTAATTCACAATACTCATTTTGATTTTGTTAAGTTTGTTCTAATCTCAATTGGCAGGGAAGTCAAGAGACAGGGGATATCATTCAGTTCTACAATGCTGTTTTCATTCCTTTAGCTAAAAGCTTTCTGATTGAACTCAGTTCTAGGGCTGCATTAAGCGCCAATGACAACAATGAAGACAAAAATAGAGGTACATTGCATGGGAAATGTGTATGTATCTACGGGGGGAACTTGTTTGGTTTTCGCTGTTAACTTTTTGGACTGTTTATAGTTTCACATGGATCATCGCCATTTTCCTCTCTTCCTGATGCATCGCCGAAGAAAGTTTCTGCAAATCATAATGTCTACGTCTCCCCATTAAAAGCTTCAAAGGTATGTATGTAGAAGCCTTGCCATTGGGAGAAGGAGCTCTATTGCAGATGACTTGCTGCTGGAAATCAATGGTACATAATGATCCCAAGGAATTGCCTGTTTTGTAGGTCTTATCTCCTCATTCGCGGCGATTGTATGCGTGTTTTGGTGAAAGCACCCATGAATATCAGAGCCCATCAAAGGACTTATCTGAGATCAATAAGAGACTGATGAACCACAGGTTTGGGTTCTTCACATATATAAATATATGCTCTGTTTTTTGCATTGTTGCTTAATTGTTTTCCAAGGCAAGATATGTTACAAAAAGCTGCTATTTTTTTTCTTTCTTTTGCCTCTGATTGATTGTGGTGCCTAATGTGATTGCTGGGCAGAAAATTGGGAAGATTGGATTTTGCCGATGTAAGCGTAGTCAATGATTCGGTCGTGGCCAAGGACCTGATCTCTCAGAATTGGGCTCTGAAATGAAGATATATAAGCTCTACATGGATCTTTTCATGCTCTTTTTTTTATCCCCATTCTTCTCCATAATTCACATTACATAATCATTCTTTATCCTCATTAGCTCACCACCCATCCTCCTAAAATAAGCACCTTTTCTTTCTGCCAGTTCGCTGTGGATACCTCCAATAAGTCTTCCATCGCAATCGTAAAACGTGTTTTGTACAGATATAATGCTCGAGGCAAAGTGCAGGCAAAGAATCGGTGGAGCTTGTAATATAAGAAGACACAGTTGGAAAAACCATTTCTCTACATCCAGAATCAGAATCTGTAAGCTTCTTTGCACTTTTTTTTTGCTTATGTGAGATGAATCGGTCTATAGCCAGGCAGATGTCTGTGGTAGATCCATGTATATATGTGGAACAAGATACAAGATTATGGATTTTGGGCTAAGCGGAGGCATCTGCTTGAGGAATCGAATCACAGCTATGGAACAGTTGTACACAATCGATCGATCGATCGATCGATGGAATGTGTACCCAAAGCATAACCGCATTTGATCCGTTAGCGCATAACCGCATTTGATCCGTCAGCGCTGAAGCGGTACATTTCTTATCGATTCTTTGGCATGGGTTGCTGTTAAATAAAATATGGAAGAATCTAAGAGAAGAACCAACCGCGTTCAATCGCTGGATCAAGGCGGTAGACTTCTTATGGATGGCATGCATTGTTGTTAAAACATGGAAAAGAATCTATTATAAGGGAAGATTATGGGATGAGAATGCTGTTAGAATCTGGAAGTATCGAAGAAAGGGAGCTGGGTCAACGCCGCGTCGAAGGTGTAGATTGTACCTTGGTAATGAACGATATACGTGCGTCGAGGAAGAGCTTCGACGCTGGAAGAGCTTTGTCCCAGTGCCGAAGCCTCTGCTTGACGATCGCAAAACTGACGATTTCTTAGATGGGCTCAAAATTCTTAGGTTTTTGGTGTGTTTTACTTCGACTCGAGAGATCTTCGCAGGATCTGTCTGTTGTGTGGTGGGATTGAGGAAAGTTTAACCTTCATTCCTTGATGAACTAGCCCCACAACCTGTTAACCCGATGATCCGAGCATCGCAGAGTATATAGTTGGGTGGTTGAGAACGCCAGTGGCGGAATCTGTCGATTTCCAAAGTTGGGTTTCAAAAGAACCTTCGACGGCTGCCCTTCCAGATTCCAGACCTAGATTCCAAACATCTGCTTGGCGAAGACCGGTTCCGTCCTCTTACGAAGCGGGGGCCTCTGATACCACAATTCTGGGCATGTTTAGATTCCAAACATCGACCTGGCTAAAGACCGATTGCGTGGCGACTCGGAATCCCCTAACTAAACCCCTCTTAAAACAACTAGAGGCCTCTGATACCCACGAGTCCGACTCTATCCAGATTTTCTAAACATCTTCGTGGTGAAGGCCGAGTCCGTTAGACCCAAAATCCTCCCTACACCCTCCGGAAAAACAAAAAACAGCTGGCTTCCGATTATACTACGATTCCGACCTAACAAGAAGAAAAACAAAAAAGGACGAAACGCGAGTAAAAGCAAGCCAGCACCCGATTGCGCCGAACTCGAACCCATTGATGATGCCAATATATACACACACACATATATATACATATATATACATATGTTTATACCTTTTGTTCTATGTAGATTCATGGAAGAGTTTGTGTTTTTTTATGCAACAAGAACTTTGGTGGTTCTTGGTCGTAGCCGGATTCGAACCCTGGTTCCTCATTTCTTGTGAAAAACCAGAGCCCAAATGTGAAAGCGGACAATTCCTCGTTTCTTGTCTCTGTGTGTGTGAAACCAAATTCAAGGGTTTTTGGTGGTCTTCTTCTTCTTCTTCTTCTTCTTCTTCTTCTTTCCTTCTTCTTCTTCCGCTTCGTCTTCTGCAGACGCTGCAGGCGCTGAGCTCCTCTCTCCCTAACCCTAGATCCTGTGCAGGGCACGACGCTGCGCCATGGCCGACAACAAGAGCTGCACTGTCCGCACCCGCAAGTTCATGACCAACCGCCTTCTCGCTCGCAAACAGTTCGTACGTTCCCATTCCCTCCGTTCTTTCTTTCTTTCTTTCTTCCTTCCCGGGGATGTTTGCTTCGGCTTCGCCGTTTTCTCTTCCCGTTCATGATTCCGTTCGCCGGCCGAAGGCGGGAGCCGTCGGGAGTCGGGGGAATCGAGGATGAGCTAATGGAGACGGCTAATGGATGATGCTCTCCGTTGCTAATGCAACTTGCCTTCTACCGGCAAGGCTAGTGGAGACGGCTAATGGATGATGCCTCTCCGTTACTAACTCAACTTGCCTTCTGGGATTCTTTGTTGAATTTTGGCTTCGTGATCTTCTCTAGATCTAGGTGGTCACTTGGAGAAAAGCTCCTAGTGTTTCCAGGAAATATCACTTTTTGAGTGGAGACGGATAATCAAGCTCCCTATGAACGCTTGGGCATGAGAATCAGGCCTTCGAGAACTGAAATGTGTGTGTGAGGGTAATTCAGAGTGTTTGAGAACATGATCATAGATAAAACTTTGTGTGGCGTTTGAGGAACAGAAAGTATCCTATGGTTCTTCAGACTATAGAGTTCAGGCTCTGATATGTTGGCAAATAAATAAATGTACGTTACTAGTTGCACAAATGTTTTCAGGGTGCCGCAGTTAGGAAATGAGCTTCTCTCCTTGTAAACGAAACCGATCACGTATTAAACAAGTCAAACTGAAGCAATAGAGTGCGCAAACTTAGCTGCATCTTGAACTGGAGTATGAGAATTCAGTGCTCGAACTAGGCTTCCCCGGAAAATTGAAAGCGCTGTCATAAAATTTAGACCGAACTTTAGTTTCGAAGTATTTTGGACATAATAGTTGGAAAGGTTGTTCAGTATGCATAGCAAAATGTGTAAAGCTTATCTTCTTGCAAAGACATCAAGATGATTACAAATGCCATTCAGGTGAAGTTGAACTTTTTAAAGTTTAGGCTGTATTGTATTTTGGGTATTGTAGTAGATGTTTTGTGGTTTTTAACAGACAATGTTCGTCTGTACTACAGTAAACTTTTTATTTGTTCTTCTGCATACCTAGAAACTTGCCTATCCCGTTTCTTTATGCATTGTGGCTAGCTCGCTTATCATACTAATATCTGAAACATTCATAAAGATTCATCTGTATTATGTCTGTATGCAGATTATAGATGTTCTTCATCCAGGACGCCCCAATGTTTCCAAGGTAAACGAAATTAATAATGGAGGCTTTGCTCACATTTCACTTATCATGCATTGTCTTTTCTCATTTGTTTGGTGTCATTGCTTTGAAGGCTGAGCTAAAGGAGAGACTTGCAAAGCTGTATGAGGTTAGGGACCAGCAAACAGTGTTTGTGTTTGGGTTCCGAACTCAATTTGGAGGTGGAAAATCGACTGGATTTGGCCTAATTTATGACAATCTAGAGGCAGCAAAGAAATATGAACCAAAATACCGCCTTATTAGGGTAACTTCTCTTACAGTGTCATCTCGAATAGGAGTTATTTGGTTTACAAGTTACAATTGTGAAAAGTGAATTTTGATTCCTTTGGATTATTATCAGAATGGGTTAGCAACCAAGGTTGAGAAATCTAGAAAACAAGTGAAGGAAAGGAAAAACAGAGCAAAGAAGATACGTGGTGTGAAGAAGGTATATCTATATCGCCGAGCTTTTTCATATCAAGTTTTTATCAGTACTCAATTCAGTCAATTGTTACTCACGTATCTTCTCTTTTATTTACTACAGACAAAGGCTGGTGATGCTCAGAAGAGTGGCAAGAAGAAGTGAGATATGTTACTTTTTTTTGTATTGGATTTAAAATCGGCGGAGAGTACATGAAAACAGGGATTTGGATGCACTCTGAGTGTTGTAATTGAGAGGCATCATAGTTCTAATGTACGTTTTCTTAATTTTGATTTGCAATTAATGTTCTCATGGTGCATCGATTCATTTGCCATCATTACTGGTCCTTTGTTCTTAGAGCTTATACTACCTTGACACGGAGCAAAGTGTGTCGTTCTAGTTTACATCATAATTCCAAATATCTGGTTCTTGAGATGGTTGCAACCTGAAGGTAGCAGTGTAAGGCTGTGTTATGTAATTTTTCCTTTGTTCCAGGACTCGAATGGTTTAGGGGAATGTCTTTGGCAGAATATGGTTCTGTCAGTTGGGCTATCTACCGTTTGGACCATCAATGTGCCTGCAAAGTCAGGTTGATTTTGGATTTGGTGAATAGGTTTAGCAGTTACGCATGAAAGCATTTCTCGCTTTCCTTGTCAGTTGGAAGGCATCAACCACCTTGGATAAGCAGGTATATTGAACAAATAGAGACAAAGCAAAAGTTCTCATGGCTCAAATTTGTGAGAGAATTTGTTGTAAGTAAAACTTTTGTCTTGAAATATTATCAATGGGGAAGCATTGCATGGAGAAAAAGACAGAAGATCATGTGTTGTGGAGATGATAGATAGCACAGCTTGATTGACTAATCCTTCTGAACTATACGGAATAATCTGCTTGTGATACACAAATATGTTTGTATCATAACTTGCTGCTGTTCACCCAACAAGGAAGTCAAAATGCCGAGCTTAGTTTCAAACTACAAAAATGGGTAACCTTGAGGGATTCTTCACAGCTAAATTCTCTTCGATTCCCAAAAAAAATGCGATCACGTTCACAGGTGAACTTCGTCGACAGCCAAAAGATGACCAAGTACTAAAAAACAAATACATTGTTTGTGCTAGCTAACTCTGGATCAAACATTGTAGCCACTATTGAGAGGATTGTATCCAGTGATTATATGGCAGAGAACCCAGATGATGCCCTTCAGCATCTACTCTATATACACGGCCATGTTTTCAATGCATGCATAACTTGAATTCTCAGGGTGAAGCTTCAAGGATTTGATCCATTCGCTCATAAAACAGAATATAGCCATGCTCAGAGTTGTTTGCGTACTCCTGAGCGGCGCCAAAGAATGTCTGAACCACTGATTCATCGATCATCTCCACATTCTCATCATCAAAGAAGAGCCAATAATTGTGACTTTTGACGAGGCTGACATAATGGCCATGATTGGGACCTGTTCCCACATGGACCACCACGGCAAATAGTGAATATTCTGCCTCGGAACCAGGAGCATCATCGGTTGTGTTGCACAGTTTCAACTCG
Source organism: Azolla pinnata (assembly GCA_037176905.1). Taxonomy (NCBI): domain Eukaryota; kingdom Viridiplantae; phylum Streptophyta; class Polypodiopsida; order Salviniales; family Salviniaceae; genus Azolla; species Azolla pinnata. Next base: position 50,051 of record JBBBWG010012335.1, read on the forward strand.
AGTGGAAACACCACACGATATGATAGCTTTTTGTACCTAGCAAGCTGTTCGATGTACTTGAACCTCTTCAAATGCAATGCCAGAATGCGAGGCGCAACCTTGATCTTCATCCTCTTCTGCGCCTCTTGTAAACTGGAAGGAAAAGAAATGAATGAATTGAAATACCTTCTTCCTCTCTATGATAGAGCAAGAATTCAAGTCCAACCTCGATCTTCAGTCTATCCTTAAACTTATTTATTTAGTAGTAATGGGCAAGAAAAATATCTCCCACCTGCAACACTTGTCACAAAAGAACTTGTCCTCAGCATTGAGCGTTTCAGTGGAACTGAAGTTGCGAAGGCAGCTTGTAATGGAGCTATTTTGCTCAATGTCTAAGCTAAGATCAAGAAATGTCTCATCTCTTGCTGTTATTGTCTCACAGCACAGACAGCGTGTTTCATTTGTCAATATGCCCTGAAAACAAAACACTCCTCGTTTAGCATGTGAGCTACCGTCTGAATTGATTGCATTCATATAATAAAATCGGCTTTGATCTACCTGAAATAACTTATGCACCCACGTTATTGGTCGTTCCTGGCTTCCATTTGTGGATCCATTTGATATCCCATTGCTCACCTGCTCTTGATGTGATGTCTTTACTTCATTTGCTTTTGCTTCCTTTTCTAGTATGTCCACAAGCTCATTGAGCAAATAGTTCAAAAACTCGTGTGCATCCTGAAAATCCAAAAAATGTAGAAACGATAAAGAGTGTGATATTCACTACAGGTTCAAACTGATGCTTAATGATCAAAGCATTGGACCTGATGCATATAGCTGCGGAAAAGTTCATTTTGCTTTTTTACACGCTGCACAAACCGTTTCGGGGCAATGACTCCAGTTTTCCTTTTCTGATTATTGATCTGTTTGGTTTATGCAACATAACCAAGTTGGAGACGGAATTAGCATCAATTGAAAGTTTGTAGCGTAAGTAACAAATCACAGATTACTGGTAATTGAAAGACTGAGCACAAATGACATCATCGATTCTGATTTCTTCAATTCGTGACTAAAATCTTTTAAACAACCATCTCTGTTGCTGTCCAGCTCAGAAAAAGGACTTCATTAGCCAATGGCCAAAAACCAATCAGCATCGTCATAGTGTAAGCTATTTCAACAGTGACAAAAGAACAATACATGATACACATCCTATCTATAGAAAATGAGTTGAAGTTGATGCAAACAATCAAGTTCCAACTTTACCTGCATAAATAGCTCTGCTAAGCATGTAAGAAGATTTTCATCATTCTCTCCTATCCCTTTGATATGGCTCCCATATTCCAACAGATGATCTCTGAAAGGAACACAAAAATAGAGAGCCTACACAAAACAAACATGTCAAGATAGATTCTAATCGAAAGAATTTTATGACACAATTATTGTAAATGTTTTTCATTGATTGGTGATGAAATATATGAAATCATATTTAATCACACCCAATGGCATAGAATAGCAATGAAGAGAAAAGCAACACAATGACTATCAGTAATCCCCAAATCCGGTGCTTCCGTCCTAACCTTTTATACCATTCATAGAAATTGACTGTTAAGAATCTAAATAGCTACTGCAAAAACAATCCTTCATTATACTCTGAATCACAATTTTGATAAACTTAGTCCTCAAATTGATGCCTGCCAAATTAAACCTAAAAATTTATTATTCGTGAGATGATTGAAAATGAGAAGGTCGATGAGAAGCTCAGGAGGGTATGCACATTGCACATTGCACATTGCACATATGGCATAACAAGGGCCTATATAGTGAATCTGACAGCATCTCCCAACGCATATTACCAAATATTTTCTCTTTAAGAAATATATTAGCCATGCATAAACTTTATTGAAATTGCTACGACCCGACTCTGAAGTAAGTATTAAATATGCACTGTGCCTGAGTTAGAAAACTGCAAACTATACTGCATCTAGTTTTGACATGTAATTGAACCCAGCTGTCGAAGAGAAAGATATGTACAGAAAACAGATAACACTATAAACATAGGTATCTGCCACGCCACACCAAAGACGGCCATAGTTGAAAACCCCACCTCAGATGTTGTCAAAGGGAAAAAGGACCCAGAAGAAATCTGCTAACATGAAACGTTCCACGAAAATAGGATCTCACGATGAAAGCATAGGAACTCCCCATATGAATGTTGACAATAATAAAAAATATACTAATTAGCTTGCAGTCTCCCAACTAAATTGATGTTTTGACTAGCTATTTTTCCTCTAAACTAGTGATACTTTATGGACTCGTCTTTCATCTCAACTAGTTGAGTGAAACCAACCGTGCTTACACCTCCCATTTTGTTCCAACGTGCTGGTGCATGTTCATGAACATTTTCCAGGGCAAGAAAGCGTTTGCTGTGTTCTGTTACTTTGCTTATCATGGGATTGTCACTGTACGTCAATTTCTTTTGCTACAGATTCTCCATGATTGTGTCAAATCAGGACTTGTTATTTCATCACTGGTAAGCCCCTTAATAGTATTATATCCCCCATACTAGCAAATCTTATAGTATCATTTTAATGGTAGACACGGCAAATCATTATAATGGAAGACATAGCATATCGTTATAATGGTAGACATGGCAAATCATTATAATGGAAGACATGGCATATCGTTATAATGGTAGACATGGCAATTCTCCAAGGGGTGTAAACCTCAAGTACGAAGAAACAAACATATAATTTTCTAAGACTCCCTCTTTGAATCCATATTCATACATAGCACGATACAAACTGTTGTGGACCTCCACTTTGCACAATACAAACTGTCGTGGCCGAGCAGGCAGTGGCTGTGTGATAATCCACTTATCCTAGAACATCCAGAAGTGACCAGAATGGGCAGCTGGTTGTTTTTTCCACAATATAAACCCTCTAAACCTATGGACCTCTACTAAACCAAGCGCCAAATATTTCTGATGATAGAAGTCCCAGATGGACTGGAAGCATCATATCTCGTAATAAGTTTTGGATTACCCTACAGTACATATTCGTCCTGATACTTTGGCCAGAATAATAGTCTTACCCTCTGCTCAGGGGACCCCTTTATTTCAGTTGATGTGATGACGTACAAATCTGTGCAGTTTTGCGTCTCAATCCATGAGGCACATGATTATCTATATGTCTCAGATGTAGGTAAGGGCTGAACTGGGCCTATGAGATAAACCATGATATAACAATTATCAGCAGCTTCTGGTTACCGTACTGAAGAAATCCACTAAAAATCTCCAAATTTATAATTTGACTGTAAATTTGAGCGTACAGGATACCTTAAACTAGTCAGATGCGTTACAACAGCAGCCTTGAAATGTGGAGGCATTTGCCAATATATCCTTTGATTGATTCTTTTTTCGAGCGGTAGCCATAATCTTGCTTATTCATCTGACAAATAGTTTACAGAAATAATGGTAATTCATTCCTTAAAACGGCCATTGATTTTGAACATGCCAGTTGGAGATCCTCGGAAAGGGAATTCGTTCACATGATTGGGAACAAAAACATCGGCAAAATTCTCTTCTGCAAAACTCCTAGTAGTGTGATGATATTTCTAACAGTCCCATATAACTTCATACATGAAAAAGGAATGCAAGCAGCTATTAATTAAAAAAAATTTAGCCAAACAACAAGAAAGTGAGCCTCTAAATATATGCCCAATCACACAAAAACCGAAAAATGGAATACATGAACAAAAAGAAAGAATGGAGGAAATCAAGAAGAAGAAGAAGAAGACAAGTAGAAGAAACAATAAATGAGACAAAAACAAGATAAAAATAATACAAATAACTGGAAAATAAAGTTCTTTGAGCAGAAATTAGGCATGCAAGGAAAATGGCAACATAAAATGAATCGAGGGATCAAAGAATATAGAAAACAAGACCTTGGTCAGGGCTAACCTGTAAGACACTATTGCAGTAGCACGTATTCCCAAAGTTTTCCAAGCCGAAGTATCGCTCACCTTCGGGGAATTGATCGCCCAAAGCTTTCTCTAGTTTAGATCCGGATATCCCCATGGAACAAGAAAGAGTTTTTGTGAGAGCTCCGATGTCGATGGTGATGGGGATTATGGCAATTTTGTGATGGTGATAATGACGGAAATGGTGGTGATGATGATGATGATGATTCAGCGATCACGGGGCTATGGGATGGGCGGAGCAATTGCCCATTGACCTCTTCACTGACGGAGTCTTTCTTCCTTCTCCTTGGCCTTCACCTTCTTCTTCTTCTTCTTCTTCTTCTTCTTCTTCTGCCTTCAAGATGATGATTCAGCAGTCAAAGTGCGATAGATAGGATCGGTGAAATGACGACTCGTTGACCTCCTCAAGAACTGCGCCTTGCTTCCTTCTCCTCCATCTCCCTCGTCTGCTTCTTTCTTCTTCTTCTTCTTCTTCTTCTTCTTCTTCTCTGTATATGCTCTCTTGCATATCCCATCTTTCCTGTTTGACATGGGATGTGTATCATGCATGCATGCATCCATGCATGTGTGCGTATGAATGTGTATGTGTGTGCGTGTGTGAATGTGTGTGTTTATGTATGTGTGCGTGCATGTGTATGCATGTGTATGCATGTCTGTGTGCGTGAATGTATGTATGTATGTGTGGGTGTATGTATGTGTCCATGTATGTATGAATGTGCGTGTATGGATGTGTGTGCGTTTTTATGTATGTGTGTGTGCATGTGTATGCATGTTTGTGTGCATGTGTGCGCATGTATGTATGGATGTGTGTGTATGTGTGTATGTGTGTGCATGAATGTGTGTGTGCTTATGTATGTGTGTGTGCATGTGTATGTATGTGTATGCATGTCTGTGTGTGAATGTATGTATGCATGTGTGTGGATGTATGTATGTGTGCATGTATGTATGCATGCATGTATGTGTGCGTGGTGTATGTAAGTATGTGCGTACGTATGCGCTCGTGGATGCATGTTTGCATGTATGTGATTCCTATGAATGCATGTATGCATGCGTGCATTATGAATGCATGCATGCGGTGCGTGTGAATGTAATGTATGCCTACGCGTTTTGCAGCCATGTGTGTGTGCATGTGTGATGCATACATAAGCATATTTGTTTGCAATGCATTTGAATGTTGCATGCCTAGATGCGAATGATGGCTTGGGAATGCTTGTACATGCATGTGTGTGTTGTTGATTCAGCTTTCCCCGGATCCTGGCAATCCCGGTGTCTTTCGTCTACAGTTGTAAACAAAAGATCATCTGGCGATTCGTCGATTTTGTAACTGTTGCATGCTGCAATGTTGTAGATGCATTGTCTGTTTCATCTTTCTTTGCAATGGTAAAATGGCTCCAATGTGTATATTCCAACGGCCAATTGGCCACAAATTATAACATTCCTTATGTTTCCTCTGCAAATCGGAAGTGGACGGGCGCTGGTTACGGACCAGTTCAGTATTTATACTGTTTCAAGCCTCATGCATGCTCGCCATGTGACTTGCATGCATGAATGCCACGTAGTGGCTCAGACGACCTGCGATGCCAACAGACGTCGCAAGTCGTTTTTAAAGTTAATATGGTAATGCTTTAACATATTATCAAATACTAAAATATAATATTTATCGATTAAAGTAAGATAGTGTGATGTATAAGACTTGAGCTGACCTATGTAGCTATAGGTCATAAGTTCAAATACACATAAGCCTTCTGTACCGATACTCATGATACCCGATATGCAATCAGGCGCCATCATCTCTCGATTGCCTCATGTAATTACCGCCGATTACGTAATAATAATAATATCGTTCGAGCATTCGCAAAGAAGAGCTGCTCCATTATCGATTAACCACCGATTAGGCTGTGACCCCCGATAATCACATCGGTTGCGATCAAGATCACGACTTAATTAGGGGCTTAATCAGCGGCTTAATTAGCACCAACAGAGATTAGGAAATCAGCGTTAGTGAAATGCATCTTATAATTTTTGTTAGAAGAATCGCGCAACAAAAGAAGCACAACGGAAAACGTGCCTGTGCCGCCGTCAACAGCCCAATGCCAGAAAAACAGGAAAGATTCCGCAGCCTTCCTCTCCGCGCCTGCAGAGGAGGAGGTCAGATCAGTCTCTCCACGCGCATGTACGTATGCATGTGTTTTGTAGACGTGTGGATGCGGATACGGTGATTCGTACGTGCATAGACACGATGGATGTGGTTGCCTTTTGGTTGAGTCCGTGTTTGCTCTTCCTTTTGCATGATGTATGACATGGATATGGTGGCTATCGCGATTTTCCTGTGTGTGCATCGTGCATGTGTTTTTATGCATGTTAGATATACGCTCGCAATCCATGTTCTGTGGGTTGTGTTGTGTGCATTTGGCGTAAACAACAGTGATCTCGTTAAATGGAGGCCCCCTTCTTTGCAACGCCTTTGGTAAATCCTACATGCCATCAAATGTTTGTATGCCATCCGTGAAGTGTACATGCTCTCTCCAGTTTCATTTTACCTTGTTCAATTTCTTTGCTGACGCTATGCATTTCTTTTTACAATACATAGGTCCTTGTTAAAATTTCATTGAATCTGGGAACCAAAATGCAGAGGGAGATTAAACTTGTCGTCTATGCAGTTGTTCTCCCCCTCCAAGGGGCTCAATCATGTGATACGAAGACTCTTTACTAGAATTTGTATTAGAAATTAAGTTCTTTTCCATGGAGAAGACCAGTTTATGGCATCTTAGCAATCCTATAGTTTCGTTTGCAAACTTTCTGGTAGTTGATACACCATCATTAACATCTTTTTACGTCAAAAGATCTTTATGCAGATTCAGCCTCTTCTCAAGCATGGATTGGTTCAGCAATGTTGTAACAACGGAAGAAAATATGAAGCCAATATTATGGTTTGGTATTTACTTCCCTGTACAACATTTAACTCTCAGGTTTGCACATGAAAGAATGCATAGTTACCTCCATATCTACTTATTTATATTCATATACATCTCGTAACATCACTAAAACTGCGACATTGAATCAATTCCACTTGTAGATGGCTGTTATTCAATCCTTCATCTGTAGTACGGAGAAAGAAAAAATGCAAGAAAAAGAATATTCATCGCTTCTAAATGCCAAGATTGCTCCTGACTCTTGAGACCAACCAAGAAGTTTCACTGTGATTGAGAACATCAAACTAACGTAATGTTAGTCATATACCACTCTCTCGTCGTTTGATGCCTAAATAGTAGAACTGCCTGAGGAACCAATATCTTCTTGGTCGCTAAGAAGGACAGAAACTTCTGCTGTGAAGATTTTCGACATGGGTCAACCCAATATCAAAACGAATCTGAAGCAATGCGTGCACCTTTGGCATTGGATGATGGTGGCTTGGATTTGTGGAGAACAAGGATCCACGCCAGTTGGAGGCAATCTACAGTCATGGAAAATTTTGAACTTGACTCATCGCTTTTTAACAGCTTTTGATGGAAAAGTGACAACAAGGTGATTAGTCTCTTTTCTTGATCACCTTGATTATGGGTTTCAATGATTGCATGGAGATGTTTCGTGTCACACCAGACCAAGCAAAACAACTAAGGATTCTCTCGAAGCCCATTACTAGAGCAAGGATTTGCCTTGCAGAATCACTCTATGAATTAGAGGCCTTACTCGGGCATATTAAAACATCAAACGGGGTAAGTGAAAATTTCAATTTTAGCTCTGGAAACGTCAGGAAAAGTCACAAGTTTCATGTTTCTTCACTCACAATGTGTATTCCTCGAAGAGAGCAAAGGGACTGGAGATATTGGAATCTAAGCAGAAGAAGAAGGAACATAGGTGATCTCTGTATCCATTCTCTCCTTCCAAGAAATAGTGTATTTAGGGGTGGTCTAAAATTCAGCATGCCGAGCACAAATTATTCAAGTGGTTGCAGGAAAACAGAAGCTACTTCTCTAAGAAGAGCAACACAGGTATCTGCTAGGAATGCCAGAGCAGGTTTGTCCAGTAGAGCATTGCAGTTTGGGCAGGATTACAAGCTCCCTCAAAGAAGAAGGTATTACAGGCCATCAATTTGTGGCACGTTAAGGGTGAATTCGTCTTTCTTTAGTACATATGATTCGTACGAGAATGGTTATGTACCAGAACCTGAATCCATCAAGCAAGCTTATCCGTCAAATGAGGCAGCTAGAAACAAACCAAGGAATGGAAGCATTGATTATCCAGATGCGGCAACATTTTCTATAATGCAAAGTAAAAATGATACAATAGATGACGAGATGAGCACACCTAATCTTGTATCTTCTCATCAACCTAATCAAGTTAGTCAACCTGAGATTGAGAGTCTTGAAAAAAATCTTTTGACAAAAATATCTGAAGGAGAGTACAAGGACACACGAAATGCCTCTGAATTTCCAGAGGAAGTGGATGAGGGCAATCAATTTATGGTAGACCCACAATTTGACCCACATCAAACCTCTCAGCAGCTACCTTTCTACACAGAATGCTCTTCTCTCAAAAAGAGATCATTGGAGCAATTTAAAAAAATGCCGCAATCGGCAGGGGGAAGTAGAAGTTCTCTACCAAATTTACCACGGATTCAAGCTCAATCTAGGGATTCAAATCTATTTCTAGCTGAACATACAATATCTCTTACTCCCTTGCATGGAGAAAGAAGGAAATTAAAGTTTGATGCGTGTGATGAGAATGCGGAAGGAAGCATTTCAGGGGTCATTCTCCACGAAAATGAATCACAGGGCACATCTCCACCCATCCTTGGCACAGATGGCAGCCCATCAAGTGTCATTCTTCTGGATGTAGAGCCACAAGAGCCATCTGCCCCCAATTTTCCAAGAGGCAGAAGAATATCAACCCATGATACCAACCCCACTTTGGGAGGAGAGGCAAGAAAATCAAGGTTAGCTCCTAGGATTTTTGAGGCTAGCCAGTCAAGGAGGATTGCTGAAAGAGAAGAAGACATTGCTTCACCTGCAGGTACCCAAGGCGAGGACAATGTTAAAAATATGTTACAAAAATGTAGAAGTACTTTAACGTTTGGCGATTCTCATCAACCTACTCAAGTTACATACTTGGTTGAACGACAGAATAGGTGTCTGCGACATGATGAATTGTCTGGCTTGTCCCAAGGACAGTACAAGATAATTGAAGATCTCAATGCTGTCCAACCCTATGTCAGTGAGCGATCTAGTACTTCTGATATCTCTCAGCAATTATCTTCTGAACCATTCCTGGGAAAAAAGTCAGAGGAAAAAGTCTGTCATACAGTGCCATATGGCAGTGAAGGCAGATATTCTGCTAGATCATCGAGACAACAAGTACAACCACGTTCTGCACAAATGCAATCCCATATGCAACCATTATATCGAGATCAGCTCAAGGCTAATGGTACGAGGAATATTGAAACTATAAAAAGAATACTTGCAGATCCTAACCCAAATGAAATGGATCACAATAGAGAAGTAAGTGCTGTCAGGAAGACTATGTTTGTGGATCCAGTCAAGAGTGGAAATTCTGCATCCAAACTTCTTCCACAGGAATGCAAGAGTGTGGCATATTATATTGTATCAGATACAGTTAATGGCATAAGAAGTCAGATTGCCAATACTCGTGCAAACATTTGTGCAGTGAAGACAAACAAGCCAAAATTTTTTTTACATGATAAGCAGCCATATGACTCCAGTTTTCTGGCAGAGGGAAAAGAACCAAGGTTTATCTTGCAGAATGGGGAATCACCTGGCACCATGTTTGCAACTGATGAACGAAAGTTGAAGTTTTTATTGCAGGAAAAAGATCTACGGGGACCACCACACACCAGTTTTATGGAGCAAGAAACACAGTGGAGGCTTGATTTGGGTGAGAAGTCACAAGGAAGAAAACCAATGGTTAGTTTGCAGAATGAAGTGGCATGTGTCAATATTTGTACGGCAGAGGCCAACCAACCAAACTTTGCTTTTCATGATAAGCAGTCACCTGGTCCATGTTTTCTGGCTGGTGGAAGAGGAGCAAGGTTTATTGTGCCGAACACAGAATCTTCTGTCCCCATGTTTATATCAGATGAAGGAAAGTCAAAGTTTTTATTGCAAGATAACGAGCTACAAGGACCATCAACCACTGGTTTTGTAGAAGGAAGACGGCCAATATTCATTTCACATACTGATGAGCCATTTGTTCCCAGTCTTCCAGAAGAGTGTCTAAAATCAAGATTCATTATGCATACCGATGAGCCATTTGTTCCCAGTCTTCCAGAAGAGTGTCGAGAATCAAGGTTTATTATGCATACTGATGGGCCATTTGTCCCGAGTCTTCCAGAAGAGTCTCGAAAATCAGGGTTTATTATGCAGGACGATCAACAACTCACCCCATTTTCTACGGAAGATGAAAGAAAATTGGAGTTAATTTCAAAAGGAGCGGGTGAAAAACTGCAACATGATCAGGCACAGACTGTAACTTACTCTATTATGCCGGCAAAGGGAAGGAACTTGAGGTGTACTGACAGAGATGATGAAGCTTCTCGCTCAAATCTGTCAAGGAAATCAATGTTTGTCATTGATGAACACAAGAACCCAGCTGCCTCTCAGGATTATCAAAGAACTTTTTCTAACACCAATTCACGGAGTTCAAGTAACTCAATGGCAGACTTCGATAGCATTACACATGAAGGTTCAAGATTGTCAGAGAACAGGAAATCAAAGAACACTTTTGAAAAGGAAGAAGATAGACCATCAATATATCAGAGAGGCTCTAGTGTCAGTGGCCAAGTAGGTATGGCTTTTCAATCGCTTCACGGATATGATAAAGCTGCATCAAATGAGAACTTGGCCCCTCCATCCTCAGATTCTCTGAGGGGATCATCTGTTACCCATTTAACCAGGTTAAGGGGCTCAATGCAAAACTCTGAAGATGATCTATCAGAGTACTCAGAAGCTACAAAGCTTCTGAAAAGCAGAATTGGTGAAATGCAGAAGTTAGAAGAAGATGATATCTCACCTGACTTATTGCTTGAACAGGGAAGACTGTTGGAGCTTCTCAGTCAAAAGAGTATTCCTAACAGAATGCCAATCTATGGCACGAAGGAGAGTGGGATTCTGGCTGTAACTAGAGAGTTGGAAGCAAGGAAAACTACTTCTATATTTGGAGATGAAGAATCAGAAACTCCCCCACTAGACCCCATTATTTATAAGAAAAGAAAATCAAAGATCACAATGAAGACGGATGATGAGAATGCAACTACATTTTCTGATTATCAGAGTGGTTTTCCTGTCAAGCGTACAATCAGTTCAGTCAACCCCATGCTAGAATTTTCTTCTATAGAACTAGAGCGGCCACATGCTCCAAAATATTCAAAGAGCATGGTTACTGAAAGAAAAGAAGTTTGTGTGCCGTCAAACCACCAGAGAAACTCAAATTCGGCCCAAAAGTGTGCTACTCAAGCATGGGTGCCAGGATTTGATATGAACAAGATATCAACTAAAGGCTCTGAATCACCGTCTTTTCCTGAGCAATATGAAAATGGCTCTACATCAGAACCAGAAACAAATCGGTATGACAAGAAATATAGAGTGAATCAAGCACATTATCCTTCAAATGAGGCAGACAGAAGTCAAACTAGAAAAGATCATCAAGGTGTATCACTATTTTCTGGAACACTGGATAACCTTGACAATAACATTGTATTTCCAAATCCTGAGCCTAATCCAGCTGCTTTTTCAATTCAACCAGAAACTGGCGACCTTCTGAATGATGACTCGGCTGAAATGTTGGAAGGAGGGGACAACCTAGGACAGACTTCTGAACTGTACTGTGTGGATCCAAGGGCAGATCAAGGGAAGTGGAAATCTGAGACATTTAACACCCCTCAACAATCACCTTCTGAAGCAGGGTACTCTTTACTGAAGAAAAAATCAGCAGAGCAATGTCAAGAAATTCTGCAATTTGAAAGGGAGCACATCGTTTCTGTTAGAAAGCCATCTGAAGTACAGCCACTTTTCCCTGTAAGAAAATCTGAAGTGCAATCAATGGATCCGAATCAGATTAAAACGTATGCGGGACACGTTCAACCAATATCATGCATGCAAACATACAGTAATAAATATTTTAATACTGGCTCATATGGCCATCATCACACAGATTCACAAATCTTTGATTTGGCAAAGTCTGCAATGGGTGCTGATCAAGAAACAGGTATTCCAAAGGCGTCTAAATATATGGACCCAGTGCTGACCGAAGATTCTATGTCTCAAATTAGTTTACAGGAATTCAGGACAACTGAAAATTATGTTAGCCCTGATACAAGCAATGCCAGGCCCACAAATGAATGGAATTTATATAGAAATCAGGTTGATAGATCCTTAGGAGAAAGAAACTCTATATTTTATGGCCAGTGTAGTGCAGAACCTGGGAAGACATTCGATTCAGGGAACTCGTTGAGAGAACCTAGCCTTCCATATGAAGCCAGTCTTAGTTTGGAATTACCCATTCCATACAAGATCACGAGTTATTCAATAGATGGCAATATTCAAGAGCTTGGGAACATGCTAGATGCAGGCATCTCAAAGAAAAGACAAATCACTCAGGTACATGATTTAGCTGGATTCAAGATCGAGCAAGTGTTATCGCCAGCGGAGAGAAGAAAGTCTGATTTCAATGTCCATTACAAGGGTCCTAAGTGCGCATCTAGCCCTGTCTTTGATCCAGGACGATCAAGTCATAATGTGAGATATGAACAGGAACGAGGGAGAAATTCAACACTTATGCTTTGGGACGATGAGCAATCTGCTGCTGTCGCAGGAGAGAGAAGAGAAACACAGTCTACTTCCGAATATGTAAAGTTGTCTGCTCCAGAATATCCAGGAGAGCCAAGAAAATCAAGGTATAACATAAAAAATGAGGTTCCATCTGACCTTACTTCTGTAGGAAAAGCAGGAGAAACAAGGCCCAGATTGCGTGAAGAGGATCACGCTGATAGTAGCCCCATAATGGCAGCACAAGGAAGAAAGTTAAGTATGGATACAATGTTATCTGCTCGAAAATGTTCAGCTGAAGCAAGGAATGAGAATCCAGCTGCATCTCCAGATTATCAAAGGAGTTTATTTGTTGCTGATATAACTAGGCCGAATAGCTCAGTGCCAAGGTTTGATAGTATCTTTGTAGAATATCCAAGAATATCACAGGGCAAGGACTTCAGGGTCAATGCTGGAACTGAAGATAAATCAGCACCATCCTCTGTATGCAGCCAACCAAAAACAGTCGGACTATCAATAGGAAGCTTAAATGAGCAAATTGAGGGTCCTATCTCATCAAACAATAAAATGGGCTCATGTGTGATCCATAAATCAAGCTCAAGAGAATGCATAAATGGTGTTAAACTAGAACCAGTGCAATTTCCAACAGTCAGGAAGTCAACGTTGAGTATGAGAAGGGAAGATGAAGCAAGGGCCCCTGATGATCAGCAAAAACAGCCCTATTACCTGCCGAGTAGTATTAGCAGAAGAATATCACAAGGCATCAACATGATTGAGCCCAATCAAGGTTCAACAGATACACAGTTTCATGATATCAAATCAGGTGAAGGAAATAGTGAAACTAGTGTCCCGCTTCATGCTGATGGAAGAAAATTTAGGTTCATAGTTGCTGACAAAGAATCACGGATAAAAAATGAGAGGTATGACGAGAGGCTGGTGGCATCTTTGGATCATGAAAGAGATTTATCTTTGTCCTTCTCAGGGTCAGGTCATAGCTTATTATGGAACTGTGATGGGTTTCGAGTAGACCATGCACAGGTTCCCAAATTTTCAGACAGCACAAATTCAAGGATGTTGATGGCAAGGAATGATGAGGAATTTACCGCACCTGGAGAAGAGAGAAGAAAATCAATGACTATGTCACAGGTCAAGAAACAATCTACTTCCAAGTTTACAGGAGAGGGAAGAAAATCAAGGTATGTTTTACAGAGTGAGGAGCTGTCGCGACCTACACGTTTAGGACTTTCTGGGAAACCTACATTCTCATTATCCAAGGAAGAGTTTCAAGTTGCACCTGGCCCCATTATGGCAGGGCAAGCAAAAAACATGATGCTCCATGATATGGGTAAGGCGCTATCTGCACCAAATCTTTTTGGAGACAGGAGAAAATCAAGGTCTGAAAAGGAGAGGAATGAGGATTTGGCTGCATCTTTAGATAATCACAGGAGCTTGTTTGTTACTGAGCCGACAGAGTCAAGTATCTCATTGCCAAGCTTTGGTAACGTTTCACAAGAAACTCCAAGAATGTCAAAGAACAAGAAGGTTAGGGTCAGTTCTGGCTGTGAAGAAGAGGCATCATCACTATCCTTTGTATCTGTAAGCAGCCAATCAAAACCTGGTGAACTATCAATGGGAACTTTTAATGAGGAAAGTGAGAGCTCTTTGCCATCACATTACCAAATGGACTCATCAAGCACCCATGCAACAATGCCAAGCTTGAATAGTATTCGATCAGAACAGGTGCAACCTCTAACACCCAGGAATTCGAGGATGGGCTCGAATATGGAACAGGACACAAAATCCTATGATCTTCTGAAAAAACCAGCTTATGGCCTGCCAAGCAATAGTACACGAAGATTGACTGAAGCCATCAATATGATTCACCGCAATTCAGCTTTTGGAGTTTCACGGTCAGATGGAATAAAATCCAAGATCATGCTTGGAGATGAAGAAAATATTCAAACAGTCGGTTCCATTCTGGCAGAGGGAAGGAAATCAGGACTCATTGTCGTTTATGAAGAAGAACGTGTTCTTGCAAATGGGACATCGATGATCATCCTCCAGAGGGATCATATACCTGTATCTTTGGATTCTGCAAAGTTAAGGAGCTCAGTGATTAGCTTCGATAACGTTGAACTTGAGCACATACAAGATTCAAGAGTTTCAGAGAGCAAGAATTCAAGCACGAGTAGGGAAGGGAATGTGGTACCCGCTACACACAACTACTTGACTTCCAGCAAGCTAGGTGGTTGTAACCAAGGATGCAGTGTGATCAATCGGCATGAGATAGAACCTGTAGAAGGCACACAGTTGGAAGGAATAAAAACGAGGGTAACTTTAGGAGATGAAAGAACAGATAGACTTGCCATCCCCATTTTTGCCGAGGGAAGAGAATCAAGCTCATTGATTGCAAATGAAGAACGATTCATCTCTTCGAAGGAAAGGAAATCAAGACTCATTATGGAGAGGGATGACAGCTCTTCATGTAATTATAAAATGGCCTGGTCTGTTCCTCGTTTATTGAAGACAAATAGTTCAATGCGGAACATTGATGAAAGTTTTCAACTTCAACACATGACAGATCAAAGAGATTCAAGTAACAGGACGTTAGGAGCGACTGTTCAAAGAGAAGTAGACGATTATCAGAGAAATTCAGTTTTAAGTACTAGCCAAAAAATGATGAACTCTTTCGATGGAATGGAGCTGAGTAAGATGGCCTTAGCTACCAAAACTTTTAGAAGTTCTGATGAGGACCTGAGTAATGAGGTACCCACAAATGATTGGAGAGACTCTGATTTATGCCAGCCAAGTACTTCCCAAGTGTCAAGGTGGGGATTTTTGTTAGAATCGAATGAGGGAGGGGGTGTAGAAAGGTATGACCGAAACGTAATTAGTGAGGTAGGTACATCCTTGCATGATCTGCAGAATACATCCAACAGGCTGAGTACTAGTCCAGTACCCATGCATGGATTTGATGTGATAGAGCCAAATGGAGGCAATGTAGTATTCTGTAACAGGGTAGGTACATCCATGGATAAGAGAAGAGGCTTTACTAGTCAGCAAGGTTTTAAGTCAACCAAGCCAAATGAGAGTGAAAGTAAAGTATTTAATGAGGTTGGTACATCCAGGGGTAATGGGAGAAACTTTAGTTCCAACCAGCCAAGTATGACTCAAATATTGATGGGAGGCTCTGATTTGATTGAGCCAAATGAATGTGAGGTTGTATCCACCAATGAGGTAGGTACATCCACAGATGATTTCATAAACTCTATCTCCA
This sequence comes from Azolla pinnata, assembly GCA_037176905.1. NCBI lineage: Eukaryota > Viridiplantae > Streptophyta > Polypodiopsida > Salviniales > Salviniaceae > Azolla > Azolla pinnata. Next base: position 66,062 of record JBBBWG010012335.1, read on the forward strand.
GCTGGCAATCTACCAGCCAAGGATGTAAGCAAGGCTGGGAGCCAAATGATAGCGAGGTTATATTTACGAGTCAGGTCGGAACATCCATGGATGATTGGAGAAATTTTGATTCTACACAGTTATGGGCTGCCCAAAGTTCTGAGCAATGCTTTGATTCAGTTCAGCTGAGTGATAGTGAGTTGAGAAAGTTTGAATGGACTGCAAGTAAGAATCCAGAAATATTATCAGGTCATTGGCGGAACACTATTTCAGATGCGCGAAATGAGTCAGCACAGTTTTACCCTCCTTTCATGGCCACCAGTAGACAAGGAAAAAGATTTTCTGGTTCTTCTCAGATTTCAGGAAGAGAAAAAAGTTATATGGGACCTGATAATCCAGGTAGAATTGTGGATATTTCGGGTGTACCATTACAGTTTCCAAGAACATATGCATTCAGACACTGGGGAGGTTGTGGCCAATGCAACAACTCGGATGTTGTCTGCTCACATTCATCCCTTTCAAGAAATAAGGCTTTCAGATATAAAGCATGAAAAATTCCAGTTTGAATATCCATTCAGATTGTTCTGTGACATATTCGTTGCATTTCTAATCAAACAAGAGCCGCTTGACCAAAGCTGGATAGTTTCCACAAAGAATTGCATTGTCTGAACAGATGTTAGAAATGAAGTGTTTACATACCTTGAATAAAGCATGTCAAATGCAGCTCGAGCTTCCATTCTGATTGTTCTGTGCACACTTCCAATCAAAGGTTGCTCAACAGCGATGGGTTGCAGTTCTCCTCAGTCGAAGGTTGGAAAGTTTGCCTCAAAGAATTCCATCATTTGAACAGAATGTGAGCAATAAGTGTTACAAAGGCTGGAAAGTTTCCACAAAGCATCACATTGTCTGAAGAGAATGTAGTGCTTACACCATTTGAGCATTGATGCGAGACTATGATATCTATGTAACTATCAGGATTCCGTAGTCTACCATAATTTTATTGATAAAGATGTAGGAACAATTTAATAGAAGGTTGTCTGCATAGAAATAGGGAGTTTATACAGTATTTTGCGTGTATTCAGCATTATTGTTTTTTGCAGGATGCCAGAACCATGCGTCGTTTCTTCAGCATGGGTGTTTATAGAAGAGAACGGTGAAGATGGAAATCCACCATTCCAAACTAAGAGACGAGTAATGTATATCCTGATTGATTTATGCATCAATTCTACTGGATCGCAATTGCAATATTTTCAGATGCGAATTCGGATGCATCGACATGTACAAATCCTGAAAATCCTCGGCACTTTTATTACACATGAAAATTTCAGCATTTCTTTTTGCAGGATGCCAGAACAATGCCTTGTTTCTTCAGCATGGATGCATGAAGATGGAAATCCACCATTCCAAACGAAGAGAGGAGTAATGTATATCCTGATTGGTTTCTGTATAAATTCTACTGGATCAAAGTTACAATATGTAAAAACCATTTTGCTGCTTCAAATATTGAGATGCGAATTTGGATGCATTGACATTTACAAAATCCTGAAAATCCTTTGAGCTTCCATTTAAATTCAGCATTTCTTTTTTGCAGGATCCCAGAACCATGCTTTGTTTCTTCAGCATGGGTGCATGAAGATGGAAATCCACCATTCCAAACTAAAGAGACTAGTGTATATCCTGAATGGTTTATGCATCAATTCTACTGGATCACAGTTACAATATGTGAAAACCATTTTGCTGCTTCAAAGTATCAGATGCGAATTTGGATGCATTGACATGTACAAAAATCCTGAAAATCCTTTGAGCTTCCATTACGCATGGAAAATTTAGCCGTCTTTTTTTATTTTTACAGGGTGCATGGGTGGATAAATGGCTGATATATGGAAAAGAACGACAAAACATGGAAATCCACCATTCCAAACTTAAAGAGGATTTGAGGATTCATGGGGTTATGCATCAATTCTACTGGATCATAGTTTGGACATATGATATTTTCAAATGCGAATTTGGATGTATTGTAAAAAGTCCTGAAAATCCTTTGAACTTCCATTAAGGATGAAGAAGGATTTCAATGATAATCCAATTCATAAAGCTCTGTTGTACAATTCAAGCATCAGTTTTACAGCGGCCAAATGTCGAGGGGATCGAATGATTGGGTAATGACTCGGTTAAGTTAAGGGAGCAGCAGCGAAATTCGAAGCACTTGCCCTGAATGTTTGATCTTAGGTGAACCCTAGCATACATTGGTTGCTTGATGAGGTTCGATTCCCCTGGGGTTCTGATTCATGTGACACGAAACAACTCTTGCATCGAGAGTGTTTTGAAAAGTCAATATAGGAGAAGTAGCAACTGTAGTAATGTTGTTTGTTCTTCTGCTGTATGATCGATTCTCGGACGGATATCTCTCCTACATTTTGATTACATTCGCATCGAAAGGCATCACTTGCATGATTAATTAATTTGAACCCAATCACATTGTGTCAGGTGTGCCATCTACACATAGTCAAAACCCATGTACTCCATACACATGCAAGCACAACATACAAACATACATATGCCCACATATACATACATACATACACACACACACCACATGTATGTATGTGCATGCATCTATGCCTGTGTGTGTATGTGTGCGTCCACATGCATTGTATGCATGTATGTGCATGCATGCATGCATGTTTATGTATGTATGTGCATGCCTCTATGCCTATGTATGTGTGCGTGCGTCTGCATGCATGCATCCATGCCTGTGCATGCATCGATGTCGATGCATGTGTGTAGCCACATGCAGTGTATGCTATGCATGTCTGTGTGTGTATGTCTATGATGCTATGCTGTTGTATGCATGCGCATGCACTTATGCCTATGTATGTATGTGTATGTGTATGTGTGTATGTGTGTATGTGTGTATGTATCTGTGTGTGTATGTGTGTGTGCATGTATGTGTGCGTGTATGTGTGCATGTGTGTGTGTGTGTGTGCATGTATGTGTGTTTGTGTGTATGTATGTGTGCATGTGTGTGTGTGTGTGTATGTATGTATGTATGTATGTATGTATGTATGTATGTATGTATGTGTGCATGTGTGTGTGCGTGCACATGATGGTATGTGCGTGTATGCATGCCATGCGCTGCTGAAGCGTTGCTTTCATTCATCAGAGGAAGGAACGTGACGTTCTTTCCCTGCTCTCTCTGATTCGCCCACGAACGAAATCTGCCCCTGATCTGCCGCTCCCTCCATCGCCAGCTCCATCGCAGCAGCATCGGATCACAGCAGAAGAATCGGAAAGCTTTCGAATCCCCCTGATGGGCTGCGAGGCCACAGACATCATCCACATCCCCGCAGCGACCAGTGGAGGAGGCCTGCGGGAGGCTTCGCTGAATCGTGGCCCGCGGTAGGCCGTTTCTCGCGGCCGCAGCAAAATGTAGGGCTTTTATGCCTCTCCACCGCTTCTACAGCCGCCCCCGACCATGGATTCCTCCGTGTTGGAGTTCTTCAAAGAGAGCCATCTGCTCTCTTTTCAAGTAGATTTCTCCAGCTCGACGCACCGCCTCACGTTCACGGGAGAGAATTCCAAGGCAAGTTCGTGTGTACAATGTATAGCATTTGTGTTCTCCAGGCAGACTGTACATGTACAACATAAGTGTATTGGCAGACTGCCCATGTACATGTATTGCATGTGCATGGTGGCTGGTGCTCATTGCCCTCTTGGCCGACTGCAATGCACATGTGTAGCATATACATACGATAAATGTTCGATTCAGTGTCTCCAGGGGAGTGCATGTGTATATGTACAGCTTATCTGTATGCGAATGTATGCGGTAAACCGGTATTTGTAGGACTCATTTTCCTTACCGACTGCATTCATCTTGTATAGGTAGATGTAAGGATGGGTGTGGTAGGGGTCGATCTCCATAGGCAACTACTGCACGTGTATATGAATGCATATCTATGTGACAAGGGGGTTATGATATTACATGGTGGTTCTTAGTTACAATCAGTGAAAATTTCCTTAGGTGCATTCCTTCTGGAATTTTTGTTCCTTTCTATTAACTACCCAGATTATCTCCATCAGTTCCAGTTGTTCTGCTTTTCCTGTGGTGGGCACCTTACCAGACAACATGTCATCATACGAGTCATGTTCATATTCGTTCCATTGCTCAAAACATATTGATGAAGAATACCTGTAACCCTCTTCTCTGAAAATGTACATGTCTCGCTACTAATATGGTGTATTAAGAGAAACATATCTGTGTATCTGTGCTCATTCCAACAGTGATACAGTGTTTTACTAGAGTAAAGTGCCATTGAAAACACGTCAATTTAATTCCGCTTTAACATCTAAATGCATACTGGCCATTGAGAAGGCTGCTTTTTGTATTTCTCATGTACAGGTAAAAAGAACATGGTACAAAGGAATTTTGGACCTTGATTTTGATCTGAAAAGATGTATCATCAGGGATGAAGAAAACCCAATTTTGGTAAAAAGGAATTCTCATACACACCATGTTTGTCACTGTGATTCCGTTTCATGTGTCAATTTCCTTATAAGTAGGCCTATCATTCATGCAGACTCAGTCCTTCACAGGATTTCAGAAGATAGAGAAATCTGAAGATGAAACACTAAAGTTCATGACTCTGATATTCAGGTATGCTTCTTTGCAAGTTTCTTGATGGTTCATATAACTCTCATTATTCTATTCGGAGTCTCTAGAGAAACATTTTCCCACCAAAAACCTGATCAGAGGAAACCATATCACACTTTTCCCGCAGACATGATGAATGGAAAATAATTCCTCAAAACATAGCAGAGGAAAAATGCATTCGTTATGTGGCACAGGTTTGATCTTTTCTTTCAATTTTGCAGTCAATGAAAGCAAGCACTATATACAAATATTTTTGAGGTGACATGGAAACTAACAAAGTAGAAGATCATCGATTTCTTTTGCAGTACATCAGTGATTATCAATCAGTCAAGGTAGAAGAGATTGTGAAGAATGGAATGAACAAAGGAATCATTGGCCTAGTAATACCATTCTGTCTCTATGTAGTTTCACCATTCTCATACGAATGATGTTTGTACATGCATAGATATAAGAAACACCGTGAAACGAAGCTTTTTATTTTTGTGTTATTCCTTGGACAGGGCCATGCTCAAGTTATGAAACATGGCTTGGTTCAGCAATGTGATAGTAATGGAAGTAAAGTGAAATTGAGGTTTCTGGTCCTCATCCCTGGAAAATTGTTTGGATTTCAGGTCTGTAATCTAGTCCTAATAAGTCACTTTTTCTTTGTTATTCAGGTCATAGTACTAAAATGGTTTACTATTTCTGAAATACCTCCTAGGAAATTGAAGGCCAGCGGGCATCCTTGGTCTTGTCCCTATTTGATGCGAAAGTAATGGTATGTTAACTTTTTTGTTTCATCTGCATTCATGATGAGGTGAATGTGTATAACCCTTCTGCATTCATGATGAGGTGAATTTGCTTGTAAAAGGCATGGTTTTCTGAAGAAATTACCTGAGTAGGATGTGCACTTATCATTTCTTTTGATATTGATGTGTGCAGACATTACCAGAAGTCGGTGGATTTCAACTCCAAATTGATATTTCTGATGCTCTGTATTTTAATCCGGTGCAAGAAGTAAGTTAACCAAACCGGCAGATTTCTCCTCCATCAGAGACGGTGTCAACAACACATATGCCTCCAACATTTTTGTTGACGTTGACATGGGTCTAGGCAAAGTAGGAATCCTAAAAAAGTGATTTTACTCATTCTTTTCAACTACAGGCAGAATGGGGTTCTTGGGCAAAAGAACTTAATGCTGCAATTGATCTTACAAAAGACGCCCAAGATGGAGTTCTTGTCACACAACAAGAGAACAAGACTGTAGGGGTGCAAGATGAGAAGAAACAAGGAGATTCCAATGAAGTGCAAGAACCCTTACGCAGAGGAAGCCAGCTCATCGTGACACCAGAACAAGCCAGGCAATTAAGCATGCTAAAAAAGCCAGTTTCTAGGGCAAGGCTTTGTCTTGCAGACTCACTCTCTGAACTGGAGGCTTTACTCAGGCAGATTAAAACTTCAAACACGCTTAGCGAATTAGAAATGTTTTACATTTCTAACTCTGACAGCAAGAGGAAAGGAAATAGATTCTGCTCTTCTTCACCTACGAGGAGGAGTTCTGGGAGAGAAAACCTGGACTGGGGATATAAGAGCAGTAGAAGGAGAAGCAGGGATGATCTCTGCTTACATTCATTTGTTTCCAGGAAAACATCTTTTGGATTTACTCCAAAATATGACACAGCAAACAAAACATATTCAAGCTATCACAGCGGAACAACAACAAGACAAGCATCCCCTCTTAGGAGTAGCAGAGAAGATTTGTATAATACAGAACTGCAAGTAAGGCAGGAGCCAGTACTTGCAGAAGAAAGTAAAAGTTTCAGGCCTTCAATGGAAGACACTTTGAGGGCACAATCTTCATTATTTTGTCCTCAAGATATGTCTATATCAGCATGTGCAACAAATTCGTCTCTTGAGGAACATAACGAGAGTCAGAAAGCGTATCCCTCAAATGATGCAGATAGCTTGCCTGAGGATAACATACAATACACTAAAGGAGGTGGAGACTTTGCAGAGGTAGCAGAAATTTCCAAAACGAGTAAGAACGACAGCGACAATGTGCTACCAAAACGTAAAAGTACACTTAAACTCAGCCAGTCATGTCGACCTAATCGTGTTTCATTTTCTCCTGAACCGGAGATCAGGGAGTTTTCAGATGATTTCTCTGTTGAAATAACACAAGGAGATCAGAGAACTCCTGATGTCCCACCTGTGACGAATGCTGGAGATCAATCCAAGTCCGCCCCATCAAGCAAGATGTACGAAGCCTCTCAGCAGTTAACTGTTGATTTAGGATGCTATTCTCCTGGAAATACTTCTACAGAGGAATATCAAGAAAAGCAGCAATCTGAGACATATGATAACCCTCGGCAGTTAGCATTTGATAGAGGACAATATTCTCCAAGAAACAATTCAATGGAGGAATTACAAGAAATGCAGCAATCTGAAATGGAAAACAGATATTTGACAGAGTTGCCTCCCGTACAACCATTTTCTTCTTACAAGCAATCTCGAGTTCAATCAATGAACCCAAATAAGCTTGCAATTGATGCAACGGGAAGTGTTGAACCTAGAGCGAGCATGCCAAATAATGAGCTTAATGACCCAGATTCAAGGTATATGTACCAAGGTTCTAGCACAGAAGAAGTTGATCCAATCTACTCTAATAGAAGATCGTTTTTCCAAGATGAGCCCAGCCCATTTGAAATAAGCTCAGAATCATCTGGAAATTCTTCCGAAGGGGACGATGTTGAAGACCTTGACATCAGGCTTACAGGCACAGGTCTTTCAGAGCATAGTTCCAGGGAAGGAAGTGTCTCACAAAACTCAATGCCTGCAGAGGGAAGACAATCGAGGTACAATCTGGATAACATCGGCATACAAAACATACTTTCTCCTGCCTTTGGAGAAGGTAACAAATTGAGTTTTAATGTGAGGGATGAAGTGGCGCAAGGAAGAGTATCAACATCTGATGTGATGGATGTGGCCCCAGAAAGCTCATTCTCGGGGAGGAAGTCTGGTTTCGGTTTACAGAATGAGGAGCCAGCTGCCCCTGTTTTCCCAGCAGAGGCAAGAAAATCCAGCCGCATTTCTCAGGATGACTTACCATCTGCCTCAGGTTTTGCGGCAGATGCAAGAAAATCGAGGTTCGCTGTGATGGATGAAGAACCACAAAGCACAGCTGGGCCTATTACAGGAGCAGGGCAAAGTAGGGCAAACCAAGATGAGCAACCATCTGGTTCAAAATTTTCAGCAGGAAGGAAATCGAGATATTTAATGGGGAAGGATGAAGATCCAACTTTAGACTATCAAAGGAATTCGTTTGCTCCACAACAAATCAGGTCAACTAGTCTACGGGGTGATTCTGATGGAACAGCACAAGAATCTCTAAAATTGTCGACGATCAGGAAGTCCAGGGTCAATTTTGGTAGGGAAGAAGATGCACTGTTGACGGATCAGGGTGTTTACAGACAATCAAGTACAACCCAGAAGTCAATGCATACTTCAGATTACGATGAGGCTTCTGCATCTTCAGATTATCAAAGTAGCTTGCCTGTTACACAGTCAGGCAAGTCAAGTAGCTCAAGGAAAAGCTTTGTTGAAGTCCAACTGGAGCACCCACAAGCTCCGAGGATTTCAGTGATCAGGAAGTCGAGAGTGATTAGCCCAAAGGATGATGATGCAGCCTGGGATTCTCCCAATTCGAGTCAAACGAATACTACGACGCAAGCATCTCAAGGCAATGAACCTAATGTGAATGAAACTTTTTCCCGTGATTGGTTCGAAACAAGGAAATCCAGATCCATTCTCAGAGACGAAGCAGAACGTCCTCAACAGGGTTCAACGATTACCGAAGGAAGGAAATCTAGGTTCATGTCCAATGATGGAAAATCGCCCGTGCTTATGGTGGTAAGGAAATCGAGGATCATCATGGAAACGGATGGCGAGGACCTGGTTGCGCCTCCAAATTACGAAGGGGGCTTTTCTGCCTCGCATTCGGCTCGATCAAGCAGTGCGATGCTGGCTGCTGATGATGTTCAACTGCAGCAACCACCAACTCCAACGTTTTCCGAGACTGAGAACTCGGGGGTGAATTTTGGAAAGGATGCAGTCTCTGGTTATCAGAGAAAGTCTCTAGCATCAATGGCAGACGGTGATATGATGATCGAGCCAATTGTAACTGAGGTAAGGAGATCAGATTGGGATCCAAGTAATGAGGTTGTCGCATCGTCTTATCAGGAGAATTCGACATCTAGTCATCCAGGATCTACTGGAGCATCAGTGGATCCAATGCAGCCAAATGAGGGTGATGTTTCAGAGACATCGTGGAAAAACTCCGCTTCCACTCGGTCGAGTACTTCCCATCCAGCGCTGGCAGGGTTTGAGGCAGCAGAGTCCAATGTCGGCGAGGTTCCGCAAAGCTATCATGCGAGGAAGTCGGAGTGGAGGCTAAGTAGAGAGCCAGTTACATCCTCAAGACTTAGCATGTTTAGGGCATCGATGCGAGCACAGAAAAACAGTATTTCTGAACGGCGATAATGATTGATAATCGAAACTCCATGGTAAAGCAGCAAGCACATCATAAGATGGCAATCATAACCGGAGTAATAGCACTGGCCCTTGGGGCCCTTCCCATAAACAAAGCTGCTAATCTTGCAAGGAAGTCGAAAGGGAGTCTTAAGTAAAGACTTGGTATGCTTAGCTCGTCCATGCAAGCAGGGAATACTGCATGCATGGTGATGATGATTGATGAATGGAAGGCACATCATAAGATAATATCGTAGCGGAGTATCAGCTCGGTCCAGGTTGTGCATTGGCATCATGTTTCCTGCTCACAAATAGTGAAATGCTGCTGGACTTCATATTGTTTTGGAGAGCTTGCATTCATGGTTATGTGTCCATGGTCAAGTTGGATTTCTTTGAGGAACTGGATTATATCGTTCTACCAATGTTTGCTCAGTTTAACTTTCTATTTAGATACTGGATCACATTACACTTCTGCAAAATGCAAGTAAAAATCTGAAAACAGTCTTGCAAACACATAATCTCCAATAAGAGATTGCAGTCATACCTATCTTGGGGCCCATGTACATATATATTATGCAAGGGAACCGCTTCTGTACTGAACCATGATTTGGTGGTGATAAAGTTAAATTCACCATAAACATGTAATGTGTTTTGAGTACCTCAACTAGGATCAATTTTCCTCAAAATATGAACTACTTTTTCAAAGCAAAAAGCTCTTTGCTGAAATTTGGCGGTTACCAACATGCATGACGAAATGAATGTCATGACTGTATATAATTTGAGCACTCATTGATACATTCAATTCTGTTTTTTCTTTTCTCACCTCGAGGCAACATATTTTGTTGGACTACAGGAAGCCAAGCTTTGGGCATTATAATTTTTGTACTCACAGAGAATCTAGTAACTTTCTAGATATTGTACATCCCCAGTTCTTGATTGCTGCATCGAGGGATTGCTGCATCAAGGATCTCCTTACATAGGGCTCTGCTACCTTCATTGTGTTTCTTCTATTGACCCAATAATATATCGCTGGTTGGTTCCAAAATGTCCCTACCAAACGTTCTCAGTCTCTTTGAGAACAGTTTATACATTGTTTCAGTCTTCTTCCGTATTGGTCCACCAGAAACTGACAGAAAAACTCAAGCTGAGAGACCTGACATAGTGCCACCATTTCGGAGGAATGTACAGCATCTCTCCTTCCTCCAATGTACAGTCCATGTAGGAGAGATTTTGTGCCAAAGGGAACTTACTGTAGTCTGGGTTATCCAAATCCACCTACGTATTCAAAAAGCAAACAATATTTCTAGCTAGCATTGCTTGAGAGTTAGTTTGGATAATGGCACCCTTCAAATCCACAACAAGGTAATCTCGTAAGCCCTAAAAGTCCACAGAAGATGCTGAGTCATAAACCTCTTAATTAGAAAAACATAGACCTTAAACTTGCTTTGTTAGGTGAATTCCTGAATTGTTAGTTGATACTGGTGCATGTTAAGCATAGGTGATAAGAGGTAAAAGCTCATAATCCCTGAAGTCCTGAAAAATATGCTGACTCCCAAACCTCTTGATAACAAAAACATAAACCTTAAACAACTGCCATTGTTGAGTAAAATCCTAAATTGGTAGTTGTCAATGCATGTTACCTTGTAGTTTAAGAAAATGATAATACTTGAACATCAAATCCTAAAGCCCTGTGGATACAGAAACCACAAACCATAAATGTCCATCATCATCCCGTCATCGACTGTATTTCCTGCCCCCCACAGTTAATAAAACGCTATACCCCAACACTCAATACCCATACTCAAGAAAACCGTAAACCAGGAATCCAAATTCCTACAGTTAAGAAAACACTCTAAACCATAGCTATTGATGTAATTTAGTTTCTGTAGACAAAACACGATGTTCTCTAGTCTAGTTCTTTAAAAAGATTTAGTATCCTGGTGCCCACAGAATGCAATTCATGAACAGAATGCATACCTGACTTGAGTTACAAAGCATGGTCTCTTCAAATGGATAGAGTCCAATGGTAGCTTCCGGGCTGTAGAGCCTCACATATTTCCGTCCAACAACCTTCAAGAAATGCTCAGTGTAAGAGAAGCCCCTTAAAGAAGAGGGGGTGTGTTCATACCTATTAGATTTTACATGCACGTCATTCGAATCGAAACTAAAAGCAATAGAGACGAAGAGTATTCTAGAAGGGAGTTATGCTCACTTGACAAAGAAGGTTATGGTGCGGATCGTGATGTAAAGGTGTGACTGTTCCACTTGGACCAAGCCATGCATTTATGACTTTTATTTCTCCACCTGAGGCTGCACAGTAGTCTGGAATCCTGATGTCTTCCTGAAGTTCCGGAATCTGAAAGAAAGTTGCCATTCAATAATTCATAATCACAATTACCCCAGCACTCTATAACTAAAAAAGGAAGTATGATCTAGTAGTTGGACTACCTGCTCGAAAAGCGGATGTTGAGCAAGATATGGTCGCTCTGAACAGGCAGTATCAGATGCTTGAATCCTTCTAAGAAACTCTACCATTGTCATAAGCTCTTGCTTCCAGCCTGAAGCCAGGTAGTGCTCACCCACCTGCAGTCGACCATTTAAAGCTTTGAATCCATGGAAATCACTGCAAAGCTTCTTTCACTTGAAGTTTAGTTTAAGAGGTAGTGGTGTTTAATCTGGAATAATTTCAGAGAAACAAATAGCATGGCATATACCTCTACAGGTACAGTACGGTTTCCAACGATATCGATGAAATAACCCATATGGCTCCATTTCTTCATTGCAGGCCAATGTGCCATCCCATTTGTTATAATAACTGGGAAACATGGCATAAAATAGTTGCAGAGGAAATCTTCTACTGGTAGTAGGCTCATCTTGCTGACCTCAGAGGAATACAAAGATCCACGAGGTAACTCTGTTCCAGAAACCTAGTCATGGCTCCCTAATAAGCTTTCTTTTTAGATTCAAGAAACTCAATAAAAATGTAAAAAATGTAAAAAATGTAAATAACAAACGTAATTCCGTTATGACTATATAACATTAATCATCGTCGATGTAGAATAGTCCTATATCATAAAGAATAACCCTTACCAATTGGTGCAAAGTGCTAGGATCGATGTAGGCTAGATGAAGAAGCGTCAACATAATATAACCATACATGAATACCATGAGAAGGCCATAACCACATGGCATCAAACCAACAAAATGCATGCTCTTGTACCATTCATAATATACCTATTACTACTAATAGTGTATGAGGGATACTAGATGCCAAAGTGAAATACATATAATGAGCATAAATCCACAATAAGCACCAAAAAATAAAGCACATACTATCAGCACTACATGTAATATCACACGCTGGATGCCGATTCTACCGTAAACATTTTGCACCGATAAAAAAATAAGATGCCGGACTGATGATACGGTGTCAGCATCATGCACCACAAAGAAAAATGAACGTCTTTCCTTTCGCAGTGATGCAAGTAGTAGGAGCCCTAAATGAGGCTTGGGCAAATACAGGCAACATGATATAGCATGGGTTTCCACATCACCACGGCATATATATGTTCATAGATTTCCACATCACCACGGCATATATATGTTCATCGATTTCCATATATCATCACGGCATATATATGTTCATAGGTTTCCACATCACCACGGCATATATATGTTCATCGATTTCCATATATCATCACGGCATATATACATATATATATATATGCTCATAGATTTCCACATCATCACGGCATATATATGTTCATCGATTTCCATAGATCATCACGGCATATGTTTGCCTGTAATATGCTGCGCACCGTCAGTGCGGAGAGATATACCTTTGAACACGATCGAATGTCGCCATCGGCGGGAGCATCGCCAGGGGCATCGGCCGCGCTTGAGATCCGTTTCTGAGTTTCGGCGATGGCGGACAGGATGCGGGCCTTGAGGAGGAGTCCCCCCATGAGGAGGCCCATGTCGAGGACGCGAAGGGAAGCGCGGGCGTCGGCGGAGTGGAGATGGGCGGAGGCGAGGTGGAGGCAGGAGAGGGAGTAGGCGTCGCGCCAAGCAGGGTGAACGGAGTGCCACGGAGCGGCGTGGAGCTGCTCCCAGGCCATCTCGTGGGCGGCGTCTGCAGCGGAGGCATCGCCGTCTGCGGCACGAGCTGCGAGGGAGACGTAGGCGAGGCCGCCTTGCCTGCAGACCTCCCGCAGGACCTCCTGCTGCTGCTCTTCCATCGCTCCTTCCTTCGCCCACAAAGACGAAAGAAGAAGACGAAGAAGAAGAAGAAGAAGCTCTTAACCATTTCCGGAAAGTTTAAGGAGGCCATTAGTGGGTGATTAAGGAGGCCATTCGTTAGTGGGTGATTAAGGAGCCCATTCATTAGTGGGTGATTAAGGAGCCCATTCGTTAGTGGGTGATTAAGGAGCCCATTCATTTAGTGGGTGACTAAGGAGGCCATTCATTTAGTGGGTGATTAAGGAGCCCATTCGTTAGTGGGTGATTAAGGAGGCCATTCATTTAGTGGGTGATTGAGGAGGCCATTCATTAGTGGGTGATTAAGGAGGCCATTCGTTAGTGGGTGATTAAGGAGGCCATACGTTAGTAGGTGATTAAGGAGCCCATTCATTAGTGGGTGATTAAGGAGGCCATTCGTTAGTGGGTGATTAAGGAGGCCATTCATTAGTAGGTGATTAAGGAGGCCATTCGTTAGTGGGTGATTAAGGAGGCCATTCGTTAGTGGGTGATTAAGGAGGCCATTCGTTAGTAGGTGATTAAGGAGGCCATTCATTAGTGGGTGATTAAGGAGGCCATTCATTAGTGGGTCATTATGGAGGCCATTCATTTGTGGGTGATTAAGGAGGCCATTCATTTGTGGGTCATTAAGGAGGCCATTCATTTGTGGGTGATTAAGGAGGCCATTCATTAGTGGGTGACTAAGGAGGCCATTCATTAGTGGGTGATTAAGGAGGCCATTCATTAGTGGGTGATTAAGGAGGCCATTCATTAGTGGGTGATTAAGGAGGCCATTCGTTAGTGGGTGACTAAGGAGGCCATTCATTTAGTGGGTGATTAAGGAGCCCATTCGTTAGTGGGTGATTAAGGAGCCCATTCGTTAGTGGGTGATTAAGGAGGCCATTAGTGAGTCATTAAGGAGGCCATTAGTGGGTCGTTAAGGAGACCATTTAGTGGATTGTTAAGGAGGCCATTAGTGGGTCGTTAAGAAGGCCATTAGTGGGTCGTTAAGGAGACCATTTAATGGGTCATTAAGGAGGCCATTTAGTGGGTCGTTAAGGATGCCATTAGTGGGCCGTTAAGAAGGCCATTAGTGGGTCATTAATGAGGCCATTAGTGGGTCGTTAAGGAGGCCATTTAGTGGGTCGTTAAGGAGGCCATTAGTGCGTCGTTAAGGAACCATTTAGTGGCCAAATACGGTCAACCGCTCACTAACCTCGATGATTAAGAAAATCGCTTGATGGGTGATTTAAGCAAAGCAGGCTGTTTGTGGGGTTGTGTAGAAGGACGGAGAGAATCAGAAACGAGCGCAAAAGGCAGGAATCTCCACGAGATCATATGGTCCATCTTACGCGTTGCGGCGTTCGGGTGATTAAGGAGGCCATATGGGTAATTAAAGGATTGTGGTGAAGGTGATTAAGGAGGCCAGACGTGTAATTAAGTAAGCAAGCCATCGGTGGGCTATATAAAACAAGGTTAGCAAGGCTTTTTGAATAAAAGACCATCACCCATCAACGATTAAGAGCAGGCGATCGTCTTAAACATTCATCAAGACCATCGTCGATGGGCGATTAAGCAAGCCAACCGTTCATTGGGCATCGATAGAGCTCATAGAATCAGAGGGGGAGCTTTGACCAGTGATCGACGAGGCCTCGAGAGCATGCTTATAAAATAAAAGGGATCATTCCTTTCGCTTGATGCCAGACAACCTTAAACGCTAAACCCTAATGGCCTGCCTCCTTAATGACCCATTTATGGCCTCCTTAATGACCCACTAATGGCCTCCTTAATGACTCATTTATGGCCTCCTTAATGACCCACTAATGGCCACCTTAATGACCCACCAATGGCCTCCTTAATGGGTTTAGGGTTGATGACAGACGAGTGATGCATCTGCTTCATTCAGTATGTGCTCAAGCAAAGTTAAAGCATGCATTAACCTAATCGATGGCGCTCGTCGCTGGGTTTGGGGTTGATTACAGGTTTTTTTTTTTTGTCAGATAGATCAAGTGAACAGGTTAACAAGTTGCATTCAGGGTTTGAGTGTTAGGGGTTTAGGGTTTCTATAAGAGTCTATAAATATAAATACACATAAATACTATGCTTTGTGTGTATGTATGTGTTGTATGCATGTGTGCATGTTCTCAAAAATACTATGTATGTGGGCATGTATGCATGCATGCATGCATGTGTGTGTCTATGTGTGATTGTGATTGGAGTGCTGGCTTGTGAAACAAGCAATTTAAAGCCTCAATAGTCAAAGGCTTTCAGGATCATGATGACATTACTTACAAGTACCCCCCACCCCCCACATATAATAAATAATCTTCAATTAAAGAGGGATCAAATCATTTCCATGATGATGATGATGCTGGTGGTGATGATGTGCCCTAAATCTAGTGCTATCTATCTATCTATCTATCTCTATGGGGGTGTGCATGGCATGTACTGTGTATGCATGCATGATGTCTGATGCCATGGTCAAAGACAGCCCTTGCATGATGATTGGTGGTGGCATCTCAAATACCTCATTGACTTTTTTTTGTTTTTTAGGGTTTAGGGTTTAGGGTTTAGGGTTTCTTCCTTTTGGCCTTTGCTCCATTAGTATGTACTTTGTACATGTTTTGTCCTCCCATTACTTTGTTTTTTTGTTTTTTTGCTCTACCGAATTAGGGTTACGAATTCGATCCCAGGTGGTGGTCAGAATAGTTCCTGATCGCTTCTCGCCTTAAGCGCCGCTAATCCTTCTCTTGCTAACCGCTTCCGCTGATCTCTCCTCGCCGTTCGTTGATTGGAAAGCGACTCGTAAGAGAAGGATATCGTCGATCCCCACCCATCGATCGCTTCCATCTATTTCTTTTGATGCTCGTCGATTCGTAAATCTTTCGACTGCTATTTACGAATCTGCTTCCTGCTTCCGATTCCTGCTTACTACTCGATTCCCTTACTGTGTTGGATTAACTTAAGCGAAGAAGTTCAGAATCAGTTACTTGCATGTTAAGTTTTAGTGAGAGATAAAACCATGCGTTAATCTGTGATTTCTAGTTTTAGTAGGCGTTAAAATGTAATCAATAAATTTGGTATGCATGTTTTGATAAATTTCCCTATATATATACACGTGTTCTCTCTATTTGCTATTCGCATGTCCTGATTTTTATACAAGTCAAACTTTGGATCAATCTTACAGTGTGTGATTTCGTGGTAAGTTTTTTTCTTTTTCCCCGAATTTATTCACTGATAATGACTTGATTGATCAGCTATTATGATTCGTGTTTGGACATATCGATTTATTGAGAATAGGGGGTCAAATTTTCAACTATTTTTTCTATTTTTTCATAATATATATGATATTATATTAGGGAGAATCACCCAAAAAAACACATAATAGAATTAAGAATTACATTGTAACGCCTACAAAAAAGTTAAAAATTAAAAAATTAACGCCTAATCTTAGTACTACTGTGTCTTAATCGGGATTCGCGCTAATTAATTCATAACCTTGATGCTAGATGGCTCTCGATGCAATTAGACCATCATCTCAATTGCCTAATGAAATTACTGTTAATTATGTAGCATAGTTGGCACATTCTTAGAGAAGCTGCTCCATTACGGATTTAACCTCTGATTTGGCTTGGACTCTAATTTTCAGCAACCTGGCCTCTGATAATTACATCGGCGACGATCAAGATTATGAGTTGATTAGCACGAACACCGATTAGGAAATAGCAGTAGTAAGAGTAGGCGTTAAATTTGTCATTTTAATTTTAGTGGGCGGTAAAATGTACTTTATAATTTTGTTCGAATTTTCTTTGGGGGGGATTGTCCCTCTAATATCAAGGAAACAGAGGAGAAAATTATCCAGAGAATAAAGCGATAAGGCAATTTACCAAACAAAAACTAGCATTATGTTGATTAATATCGATTAGTCTATCATGTTTGCACTAATAAAATGAACTTACATGTATGAGCAATACAAATTGGTTTTACTTAATTGTTCTTCTGTTTCCAAAACTCCCTGGTGCCACACTTGGCGAAGAACGCGTTTCTTGAACTGCATTATTAGAGTAGGAACCAATCCAATCCATAGGAAAGTCTGCAAATCGATTCGTCAGACTCCGAAGCGAATGCGCATTCGACGCGCGAATTGGGAGTCCGAAAGGCATTGAATCGAGTAGCGCAAGAGAGAGTAGGGGCGAAATCGATCAGAGTTGTTTCAACTGCTTTGACGGAGAGCGCGGAAACTGCAAATTGAATGCATGCCCAATGAGAACCCCCTCCGCGAGCTCGCCCATCGAGGCCGAGGAATCTCCGGGGGGCCTCCGTTTGCACTCAAATGTCCACCGGTCGGAAGCTCCTGTTGTCGCGGTGCTTTAGACACACAGTGTGAAACCACCCCGCCGGATAAGCAGAGCAGATACATCAGAGTTCTTTCAGCAAGTATCTCGGCTTTTTAACTGGCCTCACACCGTGTGTTTTGAAAGCACCGCGATAATCGGGGAGCCGCGGATCGATCACGTACGTACGCGCGTATGTATGTGTGCACATGTACGCCGTATGCACGTTCGCGCCTTTATCGGTAAAATACGCCTTCGCGTACTCGGACGTATCGCCCGCGCACGTATTCAGCGTTCTGGAATCGCCGAAGTTTCTTTCGCCAAATCTATATAATTGTAGAGAAGACGCTATCGAATACGGAAAGTTATTAGCGATGTACAGGCTTGATCGGTCATTTGAAGGCAGCTTACTGTATTTAATGGGTATTCGACGAATTCGACGTATTTACCAAGTATATGATAAAGAAATACGTAGCAGACGTACTGTACGCGTACATACCAAGCTTCTAAGCAGGTACATCTACGCCCAATGTATAGGCCCATGTACGCATACGAGGCGTGTACGCGTATGTATTTTAGCTCTTGTCTACCTGTATTTGGACGGGGAAAGGAATAAAAAAGAGTTTTATACTTTTTGTTTTTTTGTGTTATTAATAATTTTCTTTTTGTTTCTGGACCCCCTCGTGGGGAGCCAGAAATTAACAACACAAATAATAATAATAATAATAATAATTATTATTATTATTATATGGCCGTATTCGGCGGGTCAAAGAACATAAGAAAATCAGCAAACAAAAAAAGAAAAACAAAACAAAAGAAAAACCCGAAAAATGCGAGGGACGTACAGAAAAGTGCACGAACGATTTTGCGAGCCGGAAAAAAAAAACAAAACAAAAACAAAAAATGCGGGACAGAACCCGAAAAACACAACAAATAAATAAAATAAAAAGGGGACGGGGAAAATGGGGGAAAAACGAGAAAACCGCGGGAAAAGAGGGCGCCACGTCAGGGCGCCGACAAGAAAGCCAAAGGGCGCGCTGCCAGAATTTCGCGGGAATCGCTTCGCTTGTTTTGTTGCGCGGGCGCGCGCGCGTCGCTTTTCTTCTGTCCACATTTTCTAGAAACATTTTCTTTAAAAAAACAAAAATGCTTTGATATTCGTGGCTGGTGCTTAAAGTCCATTCACACCGACTCCTTGTCTTCTTCTTCTCCTTATATCTGTATATATATATTATATATGGAAAACATTATGGACTACATTTTTAACGCTCACTCGAACAAGAAATTATCGAGCACCGCCTAAAAGTTCGAAAATTCGGTGCGATTAATTGATCAACTCCAGATCGATTTCATCGTGAGCTCGATTAACACCGGATTAAGCTATAATCGAGTGACGCTCGGCCGATCGATTCGCGCCGAAATTTATGGCGCCAGGAAATTAATCCGATCCTAGAAATGACCAGCTTTCGTTCGATCGAGTACACGGTAAGGGGAGGCGATCGGGGGATGAGATCAAATCGACGTTGCACAAACGGAACGAATCGGGTGGTAGCGTGGCAGTGGAAGAGAAGAAAGAGCAGGCGCAAAACTTTTTCATTTTAGCAGGCGTTAAAATGTAATTTATAATTCTGTTAGGCGTTTTTTCGGCAATTCTCTCATATATATAAACACACACAGACAGACACACACACAGACACACATAATCGAGCTCATCATGGGCCGATTTTCTTGCAAGAGATTCGCTGATCGCATCGATCCCGGGATCGACCGCCCGCCTGCCTGCGCTCCGTGGCATGAACCGACGGGAAAGCGATTTTTGCATTATTTGAGCTGTTCGCAGATCTAATCGGGGAGGACGGGATCCCGAACCAATGGGGCGGGGCCCCGGGCCCCGGGCCCCGGTCCCCGTCCCCCGACAAGGAGGCAGCCCGATCAAGAATGCACGGCTCGTATTATTCGCCCGAGCACTAAATAATTTCGGCCTTTTATAAATCCCCACAATGCGGCTCACGACTACGAGACTATATATATATATATATATCTCTCTCTAGATATGCATATTCAAATGATGTCGAACGTGGACCGTCGTCATCGTCGTAATGGGCCGGTCTTTGTTTTGTTCCGAGGATTTCGCGGCCGCTAAAGAGGACTTTCATGCGCCGCAAACACGGAAGCACGATCTCTACAGGCTGGATTTTGTATCTATGCATGCATGCATGTGTGCATGTGCGCGTACGCATTATGTGCGCCGGCTTGTCAAATGCATACATGCCTGCACGGCGCCCAAAAAGAATGAATGGCGTGCTACGGTTTGCCAGACACGTTCATATCGAGGGAGCCGTCCGTGGGGACAGGTTCGGCGATGGGAATCGGGGGTTCCGTTTCACACTGGGGCGGGCCCGCTCTTGGCCGGGCGAAGCATCATACCGTCGTCCGAACGAAACGAAACGGACCGGAGGACGTACCGAATGCCCTAAACCCTTAGGCCCGGAACCGAGAGAGAGAGAGAGAGAGAGAGAGAGAGAGAGAGAGAGAGA